>JAQQPU010020201.1:0-12916 GCA_029168905.1 Artemia sp. Kazakhstan ARC1039
CAATGCAAAAAAAAAAAATTAAAAACACATCAAGGTTTGTTTATATTCATTTTTGTTACGTTTCTACCAGTCGGACAAACATTTCGGGGGGGGGGGATTTAAACCCCTCAACCCTCCCTGGACACAGGCTTGAACACAAGAATATATTTTTTGGTTGTACTTCATTATTTTCGTCATGTATGCTAAATGCTATTTAAATATGGAGAAGGAAAACTTAAGAGATAGAGATTAACTGAAGAGCAGGGGTGGAGGGGAAATCCCTCAGTTTACAATAAGAAGCTTTCAGAAACCCTTCAGTTTTACCCCGATGTGTGTTGGTATACAGTAAGAAGCTTTGGTGAGGCAAAACATGGCCAATGAAATTTGCACATAAATTATGCTTTACTGCAAGATGTGACAAATTTTGCAAGGTCCAATCTTGTAAAAGCCCAACATTCAGGTCAAAGCACATTAGCTGTCTAGTCCCTCGTTGTCTCACATAAATTACCATAAAACCCTTAAGGAGATTAATTAAAACAAAAAATCTGACGAAAGTAAAGAAATAAGGCGAAAATTAAAACGAACAAAATTTACTGATTGTTAGTTTATGCAAAATATATCTGTAGTATTGGCAGAAACAAACTGACACGTAATATTTCATTAAATTTGTATAGTTCTGAAAATTAGCTCTTTACTGAAACGTGATCTTATTTGAAGATCTTACAGAACTGCAGAACTGGAGATCTTACAGAACTGCAGACGAAAATGTATTGATTTTGTGGCCGGTAAAGACTTTTAAGAGCCTCATAAATTAGTCTTTAAATTTTTGTAGGGTACTTATTTTCGGCTTCTAATTGTGTTTTATTTTGTGTTTTATTTTATTTTGTGTTGTGTATTTTTTCTAATTGTGTTGATTTTGTGTTTTCATTAAAGCACTAGCTCAAAATTCAAAATTCTACAAATTTAAGGAAATATTATAAGTTTTTTGCACAGTTATTTTTTCTAATACACTTTTTAGTTTGTTTTTGGTTGCTATGGGCCGTAGTTTGCTCTTTACTAGGCTTTAGATATCGCTGCAATGATGACGGATTCGTTCAATCACCCTAGGGTCCCAAATACCTCTTTTATTTTATCATGCAGATAGAAAAACTGGTACTTTAAGATTCAATATTTTCTAATTCTAAGGGAAACATAACTTAAATGTTCATCCTGATAGTTCGTAAACGAAAATTACGCTTGAAAGCTAAACTAGCCCAACTCCAGAGACGTATCAGTGGAGGGTTACTTACCCCGGGCAAGAAAACTTTAAAGGCGCAAAACTACAAATAAATAATTTAACGGTAATAATCATTTTGTAATTTTTTAATTTATTTTTATTAAAATCTAAGTAGAGGGAAAAGTAAACAGACATAAATGAAAATAATTAACACATTAATAATTAATTTTTAAAACACATTTAAATTCAAAAAATAAAAAAAAAAATATTTTTGTGGGAGACATACGTAATCTTGTATCAGAACCATAAAATGAAATTAACTCTTACCAGGAGCCGGAACTTGAGCTAAATGAAGGGTATATTGATGCCCTTTGTTTTGGGGGGTTATGTGACTGCTAGTACTTGAAATAGAACTGCCACTTGAAACAGGAACTGGGGCTGAATAAACAGTACATCTATCAACGGGACCTGGGATATTCATCCTAGGGGTATATTGATGCACTAAGTTTTGAGAGGCGATGTAACTGCCAGCGCTAGAAATAGAACTGCCATTTGAATCAGGAACTGGGGCTGAATAAAGGGGGCATCTATCGAAAGGACTTGGGATATTCATCCTTGGGTCATATTGATGCACTAAGTTTTGAGGGGCGGTATGACTACCAGTACTTGAAATGGAACTGCTACTTGAAGCAGGAACTGGGACTGAATCAACGGGACATCTATCAACAGAACCTGGGATATTCATCCTAGGCGTATATTGATTTACCGTGTTATCAAGGGCGATATGACTGCCAGAGCTTGAAATGGAACTGTCACTTGAAGCAGGAACTGGGGCTGAATAAAAAGAATATCTATCCAGGGGAAATGGGTTATATTGATTTGCTGTATTTGTCCAAGAATCACCAGCACTATCATTTAATTGCAAAACAGGAACTGGGATTGAGACTGAATAAACGGGACATCTATCAACAGGACCTGGGATATTCATCCGAGGCGTATATTGATTTACTGTGTTATCAAGGGCGATATGACTTCCAGAGCTTGAAATGGAACTGTCACTTGAAGCAGGAACTAGGGCTGAATAAAAAGGATATCTATCCACGGGACATGGATTATATTGGTCTGCTGTACTTGTCAAAGAATCACCGACACTATAATTTAGTTGCAAAACACTGTTAATGACACACTGGTCACTGCCACAATCACACACTCTGTCATATTCGTTACTGCTAAACCACTCTGCCATTACTACATTGTTAAGATCGGATCAGACACTATCCTTTTTTGAACTGAGCTTCTCAAAAACATTCCGTGATTAACCTTGATTGCGTCACGTCTCGGAAGATGAAAATGATTGGGAGAAGATTTAGTTTAAATCCTGGTTTTTAATTGGTTAAAAACAAGTAAGGTGGTTTGGCAATTTCAAGATGCAGCTGGACCCTAAGCTAATTTTTATAAAACCGTTTACAAAAATGAGTGATAATACAAAAAATACAAGTAAAAACAAAACGGGAAAAAAAGGTAAAATTAATATAAATTGAATAATTAATGATGCAAAAGCAGGTAATTAGTCATGTTATATTAGTGAAGATACTGATAGGGGGGTAAGTTCATTTGCATAGAATAATATACTTGACCCAGTTCGAGGTGCCTTAGCCCTAGATCCGTTTAGCCCTAGATGGTTGACGAAAAGGACAATCTTTGGCAATCTGTCAGACTTTATCCTCAGAACATGCTCTAGCCATCTCAACCTTTCTCTCAATATAACCCTAGAAAGCGGGATTGATCCACACTTTTCGTAAAGCCCACTGTTTGAAATACAATCATTCAGTCAAGTACTTAAAAGAATCCGTAGAAAATTTCTCCGGCAAAGATTTAGCAAATATTCCACCATTTTTTGGAGCGCCCATGCTTTTGAACCGTATACCGCGGGGGATATTTCCCCAGGGAAAAGTATCACCCCAATGAAAATACCCCCCTCTATACGGCTGGTTTGTCTCCACTCACTTACAAATTATAAAAAAACTCAATTTCTGATGTAATAAGCAACCTCCGAAGTTTCTGTGAAAAAATAAACTTTGCTCTTTTTGGGGTTTAATGTTACTCTTTACTTTCATAATAAAAGCGACAGTAGTAAAAAGGTTTAAAAATAATAAGGCCCCAGGTGCTGATAGTGTGGTAAATGAGTTTTTTTTAAATATGGTGGCTCTGAGGTTAGAATTAATTGCTGAAGATTGATTACTGAAGTAAGTACTGAACATTGATATGAATATGATTTTTGAAAAAAGGGAAAGTACCTAGCGATTTTAGGAAAACCCGAATTAAACCACTGTATAAAAAAGTGATATAAAGAGCTGTATAAAGAGCGAGTGCGGTAATTATCAAGGCAATAGCCTGGCCTCTGTAGGTAGCAAATTGCTTAGTAATATGATACTTTTCAGACTGAGATATGTTGTACACAAGGTTATAAGAGAAGAACAGTCAGGTTTTGGAAAAGGTAGAGGATGTGTCGACCAAACTTTCACTCATAGGTTAATAATTGAGAAGTGCCTGAGTTATCAAACATCTTTGGTCCTCAGTTTTACATATTATAAGCAAGTGTTCGATTCTGTTGATAGAAGAGCTTTAGTGAAGGTATTATCCTTGTATGTTATACCAGACAAATAACATTGAAGTGATTAGTGCTATGTACGAGAATAACACTGCTGCAGTTAAGGTAGGAAATGAGTTTAGCAGCTGGTTTCGTATTAAATCAGGAGTTTGACAGGGTTGTTTTCTATTCCCCTTTATAAGGATCATTTTGATGGACTTAGTCTTATGGAGCAAAGAACAGCCAATTAGATAACACCTTATCGTGTAAAATACCCCCCCCCCCCCTGAGAAAAATCCTCCCTTGTAAAATACCCCCACCCGCAGGTGTTTGGTCTCTGATCACTTTTGACATGAAAAAAAAGGACAAGAACTCCCAATTCCTGATATTGAGCATCCTCCTCAGCTTTAGAGACCATGAGGGAGTGGTATGGATAAGGATGGGAAAGTCCCATACGGAATAAATTCTGCTGATTTTGGGGTTTAATGTTATATTTTACTTTCATAGTAACAGCGTAGACCAGAAATATTACCAGTAATAATAGGGGAGTAACACACCAAATTTCACATTTTTGATGCGTTTTTTAAAGTTTCTTTTTTACCCCCTTCTCGCGAAAAATACCCCTTTCCCCCATAAAACCTAAATCCTGTCTACGGTCCTGGAGACTGTACATCAATTTCTATCCCCACCATCCCCTCGTCTCTCTCCATTAGAACTAATTCTGTATTTATCATATGGTTCAATGAGAGCTGGGATGTTTTGGCATTAAAATGCACTCTTTGGGGTAATTGAGACAAATAACATTGAAGTGATTAGTGCTATGTACGAGAATAACACTGCTTCCCTCCTTCCCTAACTACAAAACAATCAGAGAACCCCATTGTAGAAGTTTATGTGTTTTTTTATTTTTTCTAATTTGTGCAATGCTTACAGGGAGTAATTATTATTTGGAAACACGCGGACATTATTCACGGTGACGTATTCTGCAGGGAGGAAGATTATCTTGGAGAATTTTCAGTGAGGAGGAAATTTTTGAAAATAATTTCCTTTCAAAGGGAATGTATGTTCCACAATGGAGGGGGGTGTATTTTGCGAGGGGTAGTATTTTCCAGGGGCTTAATTTCCTGGGTGGAGGGGTGTACGAAACAATTCTAATTCTGAACATACATATTTTGATGCCGCGGTGCAAAAAGTGAAAAAGTCCTAAAGCGGAAAAACGTGTTAAAAATGACAATATCAAAGTGGTTCCAAACCGGTTTCGGGCCATGCCCCAATATGATATTTCTGTAATGCTGATTCCCCAAGGTGAAACTGAACCCCCGTGTTACTGTAACTCCATGTAACTAAGCCTCCATACAACTGAACCCTCATATAACTGAACTCTCGTGCAACTGAACCGTCATACAACTCAACCCCCATGCAATTGAACTCCTGTTTAACTGAGCCGTCATAAAAATCAACCCCCGTTTAACTGAACCTTCGTGCAACTCAACCCTCATGCAACTCTATCCCTGTTTAATTGAGCCCTCGCGTACTGAACCCCGTAAATTTTAATCCTCATACAACCTCATACTCCATTCAAATCAACCCTCACTCAGCTCAATATCCAAGCAACTCAACCACATTCAGCACAACCCTTATTCAACTCAACCTCCATATAATTCCATCCTTGTGCAACTCAACCCCCATTCTACTCACGTTTTATGCAATTCAACCGTCATTTAAATCAATGCTCATTCAACCCATCCCCCATTTAACTCAAACCTGTCTGACTTAGCCCCCATTCAAATGAACTACATTCAGCTCAACCTTCATCGAATCAATAATATAACTACAAAATGTAAACCAGCCTAGTTTGTCGGAGGTGACAAAAACTGACTCGAATGAAATGGTCTTTATTTGCTGGTTAGTCTTTTTGTGTCTTTTCTTTTACACTGGTTCCAAATAAAACTATCCTCCCCCCCCCCATCTAAAAAACAACAATTTATCGTTCTGTCCTAGATATTTAAGAATTAGCAGAGCTTTTCATACCCAAGGCCTGAATACACTTGTAGGTCATGGTTGCAGCAATAGCTGTACCCTAGAACAGAGAAAGCCCATAGTACCCAAAATCTTAAGGACACATTAAAAAAAAGCTGTCTCATAAGAAAAACCTGCCGTTAATGCTGATTTGGGAATGATATCTATTATTTAAATTAACTATAAAAGCTTGTTTTGGAAATAATTTCTGTGATAAGTCTCCCTTGTTCTGTTTTATATCTCCATGATTGAAATCCTCATACTGGTGTTTCAAATTCCTTTCTTGAATACTCACCTACCCAGTCACTTTTGCAAGTGGAAAGGAAAAGAAATCAAAAAAACTACCAAGAAAAAAATCATCGGAATGTAAAGCTGATTCTTTAATGATAGAAGCTATTTATTTTCATTTCAACACAAAAATCAATTAAGAAACAATTTCTTGGAAATAACGAAGTGATAGTTGATAGTCGAACGTTTCTTCTTTTCCCCCAGAACTAGCCGGTCACTGGAGCCTCGTAGGGGCACTAAAATGGATAACCTTCTGATATTCTCGGGGGTAATGTCAATTTCACCCACTCCATAAAGGTGTGCATTATTTGGGGACTAGTTTGGCATTACATGGCATACTTCATCCAAAATTTCAAAAAAACGAGGACTGGTTCACAATTCGAATCTGCTTTCAAGTACAATAATCGCCACCGTCACAATATTGCTTCAGAATTTTTCTTTCAGCATAAGCTTTTGAGCTTGTAAGGCTTTGGTTTCTTCCCAATACCTCTCAATGTTTCTTCAAATTCTTTCTGGTATTGTGTTTTCCTTCACTAGTGACTACATCAGTAGTACAGCCTCTCTGCTTTTAAGCGGGCAGTACTCCCACCATACAAGGTGCCAGTACTCTCAACATACAAGCGGGCCTTTTAACAAGAGCCTTAACATTTTTCCACAAACAGAATTTTCTCGGTGAAACCTTTCAATTGATGCAACAAGAGCCATACACATCTGGGCTTATCGTACTTCCACTATGATAAGGAATTCTTGGAGTTGCCTCCTTTTCTGTAACAACGCCAAAGTGACATTATGTCTAATAAACGAAGTTTTGATATGGATTCTAATAAACAATTGGATGAGATCCTTTTGCACTCGAACCTAAGGTATATGGATCCAAAAGACAAAAAAACATTTTAATTTTATGTCCTTGGTAGTAAAACTTCCAAAATACAACAAAAAATCTTAATTTGACCTAAGGTACATGGATTGAAGAGGCGAAAAAATATTTTAATTTCATGCCCTTGATGCAAAAATTTCCAAATATAAAGAAAAATCTTCATTCGAGCTAAGGTACATGGATCTAAGAGACCAAAAGACATTTTAATTTCATGTCCTTATCACCAAAACTACCAAATATAAAGAACAATCTTAATTTGACCTAAGGCATATGGATCCAAGAGACGAAAAAACATTTTAGTTTCATGTTCTTGGTGCCATAACTTTCAAATATAAGGAAAAATCTTAGAAAACCATAGTTTTTAGGTATGATTTGACCTAAAACACAAGGATCCAAGAGATGAAAACGTTTGTTGTTTTATATCTTTGGTACCAAAACTTCCAAATATAAAGAAAAATAATAATTGGACCTAAGGCACATGGATCATAGAGACTAAATTTTTTTTTTAATCTTATGTCCTAGGTACCAAAAATCCCAAATATAAAGAAAAATCCTATTTAGATCTCAGGTACGGGGATCCAAGAGACAAAAGAACATTTGAATTTCATGTTTTTGGTACCAAAACTTTGAAATATAAAGAAAAATCTTAGAAAACTACAGTTTTTAGGTATGATTGAACCTAAGACACATGGGTCCAAGAGATGAAGAAGATTTTCATTTGATGTCCTTGGTACCAAAACTTCCAAATAAAAATAAAAAAAATCTTAATTGAACCTAAGGTATATCGATCCAAGAGACGAAAAACCATTTAAATTTCATGTCCTTGGTAGCAAAACTTAAAAAATATAAAAAAATCCTATTTTGATTTAAGGTTGCATACCTTAGTTGCATGTCCTAGTTGCATGTCCCCGGTAGCAAAACTTCCAAATATAAAGATAAATCTTAATTCGACCTAAGGTATATGGATCCAAGAGACAAAAAAACATAGTGATTTCATGTCTTTGGTAGAAAAACTTCTAAATATAAAGGAAAATCTTAATTGGACCTGAGGTACATGGATCCAAGAGACGAAAAAACATTTTAGTTTTACCTTCTTGGTAGCAAAATTTCCAAAAATAACGAAAAATCTTAGAAACCCACAGTTTTAAGTATGATTGAACCTAAGACACATAGGTCCGAGATACGAAAAACTTAGATTCGTAAGGGCTCAGTAAGCATGCGCGCTCTTTTACTGAGCCCAAATGAACCTAAATAAAAACGGTTGACATAATGTAACCTAAGTGAAAAATCTGTTGTGATTATATCAATAACTTTAGTAAAAAACGATAGTAGTACATGGGACGGTGTACTACCAAGGGCATGAAATTGAAATATTTTTTCGTCTCTTGGATCCATGTACCTTAAGTTGGATTAAGATTTTACTTTAGATTTGGATGTTTTGATACCAAAGACATTAATTTTAAATGTTTTTTCGTCGCTTTATGCCATGTGCCGTAGGTCCATTTAAGATTTTTCTGTATATTTGGAAGTTTTGGCATCAAGGAAATGAAATTAATTGTTTTTCATATCTCTTACCCATGTGTCATAGGTCCAATTATCTCCAAATATTATGGTTTTCTAAAATTTTTCTTTATATTTGGATGTTTTGCTACCAAAGAGATGAAACTATGATGTTTTTTGTCTCTTGGATCCTTGTACCTTAGGTCCGATTAAGATTTTTCTTTATATTTGAAAGTTTTGCTACTGGGAACATGAAAGTAAAATGTTCTTCGTCTGTTGGATCCGTGAACCTTAGGTTGAAATAGAATTTGTCTTTATATTTGGAAGTTTTGATACTAAGGACATGAAATTAAAATGTTTTTTTGTCACTTGGATCTATATGCCTTAGGTCAAATTAAGATTTTCTTTATATTCGGAAGTTTCGGTACCAAGGACATGAAATTGGAGAGTTTTTTTTCTGTTGGATCCATGGGCCTTAGGTCAAATTAAGATTTTTCTTTAATTAATAAAACCAAAATTTCTGAAAAATAAGTTTTTCAAAGAAAAGTAAAGACCATTTTAAAATTAAGCTCAGCAGATACAAATGCATGCTAAAATTCAAACTCAAAGTGACCAGAAATTACGATCAAAGAATAAGTGAAACCCAAAACGAACAGAAATTAAATCTACAATCATATCAAAAAACATACAACAAGTAATAATATAGATGAATAAACAGATCTTAAAGCGAGTGATGCTTAGATTGAATATGAAAATCAAGCTTAAAACGAAAAAATATATTTTGCTATTGAAGTATAAATGAAACTTAAAACGAACAGAAATAAAATAAACAATCAATGCAAACAAATATACAATAGATATTAATGTAAATGAATAAACAAATCTTAAAACGAGAGAAACTTAAATTGAATATACAAATCAAGCTTGAAACGAACAAAAATCACTACAAACAAGAGTTTGGTGTCGCCTCCTTCTCTCAAGTCTAAGACCTACTGCGTCATTAGCACTTTACTGAAAACCCATTTTATTACAAATATTTACTTTTGTACTTAATATTGAAAATAAAAATTCAAAATATAGTAGCATTTTGAACTGATGAGCTTTCAGAAATTAATATCATTATAGATCAAATATTAAGTTTAAGTTATTAGTTCCTTTTAAAGTTGTTCGAGCCGAATATAGTTTCACTACAAACAAGAGTTTTGATACTGCCCCCTTCCGTAACTGTAAATAAAAACCAAACGCCTACTGTGTCATTGGCGCTTAACTGAAAACGAATTTATATTGCAAATATTTTCTTTTCCAGTTCTTACAGCATTGAAAATAGAAATCAAATTACAGTGAAATAAATTCTTGAACTGATGGATCTTTCAACAATTAATATCATTATTCATCAAATATTCAATTTGATATTGTTTATACTTTCCAAGACTGTTAAAGACGCATATAGTTTTCAGTAAAGTGCCAATGACACAGTAGGTTTTAAGACTCTTATAGTGTGAGAAGGAGGCGATACCAAAACTCTTGTTTGCAGTGATTTTTGTTCGTTTCAAGCTTGATTTGCATATTCAATTTAAGTTTCACTCGTTTTAAGATTTATTTAAATTAATATCGATTGTATGCACGGATTGTTTATTTAGTTTCTGTTCGCTTTAAGTTTCATTTATACTTCAATAGCAAAATATTTTTTTTAAGCTTGATTTTCATATTCAATCTAGTTAATTTTTGTTTGTTTTTGATCGCGAAAAGTTTCAAGTTTTTAAAAATTCCTTATTGCAAAATCAACCTTTTGAAAAAAATCAAATGGTCATCAGAACATTAAAACTGATATCAAAGTAACAATATCAAAGTAAAAATTGGGTTTGTGTCAACCTCAGATTTTTATTATGTGATGTTTTAATTATTTTTTCCAAAATGTCTATCTCAGAATTTTAATCGGATGGGTTTGGGGAAAACAGGCATGGGGGTAATCTCATTTTTTTATTGGATGGGTTTTCCATCCGATAAACCCAAAGGCGACACGGGCAGGAGGGGATAGTTGCCCTCTGATCTTTTTTTACTGTGAGAAAATGACCTAGAACTTTTAATTTCCATTTAAATGAGCCCCCTCTGAAGTTTATACGAGCATCCCTTTCATAAGAACCATATACGGCCCCAGGAAATAGCTCACAATGCCTACCCCTACGGCCATGGGGTGCTCTATCGACACCGGAGTTTTTGTTATCTGACCTTTGAACTATTTAAAAAGTTTTGCTGTCTCAAAAGTTGTATCGGATGGGTTTGGGGAAAAAATGGTATGGCGGGAGCTAGGGGCCCTCCGATCCCTATTGATTCTTAAAAATTGAACTAGAACTTTCATTTTCGATTCAAATCAGCACTCTCGGAAGTTTATACGAGCATCCCTTTCATAAGAACCATACATGCCCCCAGGGATTCATTTGCAACGCCTGCCCGGGCCCTGGGTGGTTGTGTCGACACCGGATTGTTTTTTATCCGACCTTTTAACTATTTTTAACAAAATGGCTATCTTAAAATTTTTATCGGATGCATTTTAGGGAAAAGGAGCGTTGGGGAAAAGTTTCCCTCTGATCTCTTTTGAATCTTAAAAACTGAACTAGAACATTCAGTTTCCAATCAAATCAGCCCTCTCTGAAATTTATACGAGCATGTCTTCCACAACAGCTGTAAATGCCCTCCAGGCATAACTTACAACGCTTACCCCAGGCCCTGAAGTTTGTCTCTACCCCGGAGTTTTTTTTTATATGATCTTTGAACTATTATGAAAAAAGTGGCTCTCTCAAAGTTCTCATTGGATGGGTTTGAGGAAAATAGGACGTGGAGAGGGGGGGGGGGGCTAGTTGCCCTCTGATCTCTTTTGACTCCTAAAAGTGAATGAAAACTTTCAATTTCCAATCAGATGAGTCCTCTCCAAAGTTTTTACGAGAATCCCTTCCATGAAAACTATATATGCCCCTAGAGTATTGCTTAAAAAGCCTGCCTCCGGGCCCTGGGGGGTTTTGTCGACCCCGGAGTTTTCATCTTATGATCTTTGAACTATTTTTAAACAAATGGCTATCTCAAAGTTTTTATCGGCTGGGTTTGAGGAAAAAAAACATGGAGGGGGAGGGCTAGCTGCCCTCAGATATCTTTTTACTCTTTAAAAGTGAACTAGAACTTTCAATTTCCAATCAAATGAGCCTTCTCCGAAGTTTATACGAGCATACCTTCCATCAGAACCATATATGCCCCAAGAGCAATATTTACAACGCCTGCCCCGGACCCTGGGGGTTTTGTCGATACAGGAGTTTTTCTTATCTGACCTTTGAACTATTCTTAACTAAATGGTGTTACGTAAAGGAGTTTTTGTTATATGATCTTTGAACTATTTTTAAAAAAATGGCTACCTTAAATTTTTTTATCAGATGTATTTGTGGATAAAGAGCTTGGCGGTAGGCTAGTTGCCCTCCGATCACTTTTGACTCTTAAAAAGGGCACTAGAATTCTCGATTTCTAACCGAATGAGCCCCATTTGAAGTTAATATGACGACCCCTTCTATATGACGTGCCTCTGGGAAAAAAATAAATGGAGTGTGGGGGAAGGCTAGCTGCCCTCTGATCACTTTTGACTCCTAAAAAGTGAAATACACTTTCAATTTCCAATCTAATGAGCCTTCTATGAAGTTTATACGAGATTCCCTTCCCCAACAACCATACATGCCCCCAGGGCATAATTAACAACGCTTACCCCCGGGCCTTGGGGGCTGTGTTGACACTGGAGTTTCAGTTATATGAACTTTGAACTATTTTTAACCAAATGTCTATCTCAAAATTTTTATCTGATGCATTAAGGGCGTGGAGGGGGGACTAGTTGCCCTCCAATCTCTTTTGACTCTCAAAAAGTGAAAAAGGACTTTCAATTTCCATTTAAATGAGCCCTCTCTGAATTTTATACGAGAGTCCCTTTCATAGGAAACATATACGCCCCCAGGACAACACTTACAACGCCAAACCCCAGGCTCTGGAGAGTTGGGTTGACACCAGAGTTTTTGTTATCTAATTTTTGAATATTTTCAAAAAATTGGCTATCTCAATCTTTGTAGCGGATGGGTTTGGGGAAAGAAGGGCGGGGGGGGGGGGCTAGTTACCCTTAAATTTCTTGACTCTTAAAAAGTAAACTAGAACTTTCAATTTCCGATCAAATGAGCCCTCTATAAAGTTTATACGAGCATCCCTTTCATAAGAACAATACCTGCCTTTAGGGCATGGCTTAGAACGCCTTTCCCCGGGCCCTGGATGATTCCATTGACACAAGAGCTTTTTTTTTATCCCATCTTTAAACTATTTTTAACAAAATGCCTATCTAAAAATTTTCGTCTGATGTGTTTGGAAAAAGATGGCGTGGGGGGGGACTAGTTGCCATCGGATCTCTTTTGACTATTTATAAGTG
>JAQQPU010020202.1:385-15728 GCA_029168905.1 Artemia sp. Kazakhstan ARC1039
TATTTGCTATATGTCTTGTAGAATAACATGGTATTTGCTATATGTCTGGTAGAATAACATGGAATTTGCTATATGTCTGGTAGAATAACATGGTATTTGCTATAGGTCTGGTAGAATAACATGGTATTTGCTATATGTCTCGTAGAATAACATGGTATTTGCTATATGTCTCGTAGAAATAGTACCTTACATTCTACTATTATAAATAGTAGAAGATAACAAATGAATACTTACAAAATAAGGACAGTATATATACATAAGATCCATTGATAAAATTTGTCACATTTTAAAAAGTATAGCACTGTATAAAAAAAACGTTTTCTAGTGTACAAATAATTTCACATATTAAATAAATTCACAGTACACCATTCACAGAAATAACCAGGGTGAGCATATTTCAGTCGAATTGCACAAATACCAAAACTATAAGTATTTATATATTAAAATAATAGTTTTGTCATTTCGAGGGATCCACCAAGCTGATTAAATCTCAACCAAGCTGACCAAATTTATGTCAGAAATTTCGATCAAACCAGCCCTTAAGTTCAAAGAAATAGTCAAATTATCACGATAAATATTTTGGAGGGGACAAGTGTGATTGTGGTAGGAGGTTCAAAAAATCCAAATAAACTGAATATCTCTATCACAATCATACAAGTACCAACCCTAACAAAGGAGTGAGAGGGCACAATTACACTTAATTACTATATAAAAATAAGGCAAAAATTAAACCGAGGATAAAAGCCAGTCACAAATATTATAAGAGACTATAGGGAAACTGCAATGGGCACTGATAACCCCTATCACAGAACAGAATTTGGCACGAACTAGGCATTATTTTATTGTGAAGTACCATAGACAAAGAATATGTGTCTGCGATGAAAACCACACAATTTTGCGGAATTCAGTATATCGTAAACAATTACATTTTTATAAAGAAATGGGAACTAGCAAATGTGGGTCAAAACTTAATTAAAAGTGTTCTAAAAATCAGCTGAAAAATACATTACTTTTCTAACACAAACACTTTCGGACGGAGAAATTTAATTAATTAAAAAAAAATAAAGGTTGCGAAAACCCCCACCTCTTAAAAATAAGGAGACAAGAAATTTGACCATAAAATGGCAATCAGCAAAAAACCCTTGTATTGAATAAAACGTGAAACACATAAATATAGGTTTAGAAAAGATGTATTGTACTGAAAAAGCGGAAAAAGACTTGAAGAAAAAAAAAACCTTAGGCTTCATTCAGGTAAATAATCAAAAAAGAAGAATAAAAAAGGGTTTAAGTTGAAAATATAGCCAGACAAAATTGAAGGAAAAGAAATTGAATGGAGTCAGTTAAGCTCTGATATACGTGCATATTGAAACTGACCGAACGAAACTAGTCCGAAATAATTGTACTAAATAAGTACAAAATAAGTAGCATTAATACAACAGAGCCACCGTTACAGTGGTAAACTCTGGCCGAGATTAATAGAAATATTGGAGATATGTTCCAAGTAGACAGGAAAAATTATGCTCTCTTATGTGGGAGTCGTTTTCGGAAAAATGACTAACATGGCATAAACAATTTA
Organism: Artemia sp. Kazakhstan ARC1039; assembly: GCA_029168905.1. Lineage (NCBI taxonomy): Eukaryota > Metazoa > Arthropoda > Branchiopoda > Anostraca > Artemiidae > Artemia > Artemia sp. Kazakhstan ARC1039. The sequence goes on from JAQQPU010020202.1 coordinate 1,962, forward strand.
TAAAAAAGGCGCATTAGTAGCCTAAGGGATCTAAGTTGAAGTTGAAACTTAAGACAAGACAACTAAAACTTGGGAAGTTAAACCGAAAATAGTCATTATTACTTGCATGTAAAAAGAATAAATTTCTGTGTGCCATGAAGGCAAGGTATATTTTCTACAGAAGGGCCACTTTGTTTGAGAACAGAATAGCCCAAGAGAAAACTGTGGCCACAAATAAAAAAAGTGTGGCAATACTATAAATAATTAATTATTGTGTGTGCAGGTTCATAATATGTCCTTTTAGCTGTAGCCGACGACAAGAGGACCTGGAAACGTAAGGAGCTACCAGAAGGCAGCCCTGGTAAGCAAACCTTCAGAGTACAGGTACGAGTCAATTGATAATGGCATAACAGGTATAAGGTGAACAACAAAATTTTTAGCTTATCAGATCTAAACTGTAAATGGAGCCTTGTCCCAAAAGGATATTAAAACTAAAAAAAGAGATTACAGACAAATAATTTTTTTTGGAACTGTCTCAATCACCTGAAAATTATAAAAGAATTAAAAAGCTCAAAATTTTGAATAAGCAAACAGGCATAGAGTAAGCTAAAAACATTTAATGACACACGTTGGTTCGAAATAGAACCAAAGTTGTAAAACAAAGATAAGACAAAGAAGCAAAAAATAAATGAATATAGTCGTATATGGAAAATGTATATAGTAACAAGAAATGTTAGTGAGAAAATATATATTGTTATAAAGGTATTTAGAAAACCTTTAATAAATACGAAATTGTTACCGTAAAAAATTGTGCATATAGAAATGTAAATAGCAAAGTCATGTAGTATGAACTATAGCCAAGCCCTTATATAGAGGCTAATCACAGTTCTCAGTTATATTGTATAAATCTATGGGTTGGAGTTGTTTTTTTTTTGTTAATATTTTAATTGCAGTTCAGACTTATCAGATAAAAGTCTTGATGGACTTATTTAAAAGCTGTACAAAGAACAAATATTGCGGCGATTAAATAAATTGTTAGGGTACATAATTTTTGTTTGTTTTTTAGAATTAAGTTATGTAAAAACATAACTTAAGTCATTTTAAGTCATTTAAATATCAATGTATGTATAGTGAATTAATATGTTGAGGGTTTTTTTTTGCTTTTTGTATCATTCAAGAAGTATTCTAAATTAATACTTTATAAGCAATTAACAAAACACTAATTGGAATTAATTCCAATGCTAGTCAATACCGTGTTTTATTTTCTTAAATTCTTTAAGTTTTAACCAGTAGTTAAATATCCTATCTAGTTTTGCGACTTAAAAAATACTTGTGTAAGTTATTACACAATGCTTGTGTATATACTATGTTTTTATTTACTTTAAGTTTTAACAAGTGATTTAATGTTATATATAAATGTTTGACTTCAAGTCAACGTATAAATATTTTTATTATGAAATAATCCGTTAAGTATTAACTTTGAAAAGGATGATCCAGCAAGAAACATAATGTTTCTATTTAAGCAAAATATTATGTTTAGAGTAAAAAGAGGAGAAAGTAATTAACCTTCGTTTAAAAAGAAAAAAAGAAGAATGCAGTGATATATACAAAATTGAGAGTTTCTTTTTCTATATATGCAACACTATATGCTTTATGTGTATTCTAATGTGAATATTTATTTTAGGTACAGCCTTATTTTTTTTTAGGAAATCAAATTTTTTTTGTGACATCCTTTCGGATCCATTTCTCAATCACTCTTTTGACGCATTTTCGGAAAGTAGCGAATTTCAAACCCAGTTCAATTGTATCCTGATACTAACAGCTCTTACCATCAGAAACCAAACCATAAAGGGTCAACGGATAATTTGGAAACTGTATGTAGTATTACAAAACATTGCTACCAGTTCATTATAAAGTGAGATAAAATCAGAACTTAAATTAGGCCTAGAAAGTATCAAAGTATGTGCTACGTAGCCTAAATGGCTTATATTATTGAAAGAATGTGAAAATCCTTTCTGCTGGAAAAATATGTGAAAATTAAAAAACCAAAAATTGTTATGCGTAATTTTTCCAAAGTATTTCTAAACCCGAAAAATAAACGGTATATCAACGACTTCACCTGTGTGATGTGGATACGTTAAATTATTAATGGGAATTAAATTTAAACTCAAATAATTTATAAACTTTTTGAATATAGCTTTTAATCTCATTTAAGCAGAACCACTAATATAATGCTTAAGCCACTGGGGGGCAAGCTAAAACAGAAGACGCATATGAAAAGAGTAAAAAGGGAATTTTACAGTCTTAGAGACAGAGAAACAGAGAAACAAGGATAAATTTCAAAACTGATATCTTTGGACAAAAAAGGAAATAGTATATATTTAACCATAGTCATGACCCTAAGGAAACCCATTGAGGGTATATGCACATAATGGCCCAAAGATGGCAGCATAATAGCTGTGCACAAAACAAAGTTGTTTTATAAGTAAAGTATTGAGAGTTGAGGGCAACTCTTCTATAAATAGGGAGTGTTGTGGTGAAGCTTTCTAATTAAGTCAATTTGGAATTGAGTAAAAATATTAAGACGAAAATACAAAAGTTAAGAAATACCACTTTTTATTAAGATAAGGAACATATCCTGCCAAGTTTCTGCTTAACAGGAAATTGAGAAATTACCACTTCCTAGCTATTGCGTTGGTTGGGTTCAGGATGGCGTGGTTGATAAAAATGTATGAAAGATACATTTTATGGGAAGGGGTAGACTGATACTAACTTTATGCCGGACTGACCTCTGGTCCGTTGATTTAGAAATACCTTGGAATATTGTCAGATTATTGTAAGTGTCTAAATATTTTATTATAAACTATTGTAGTGTACTGAGACTTATGGTCTTATATTATGAGACTTATAGTATAAGTCTCATAATATAAGACCATAAGTCTCAGTACACTACAATAGTTTATAAAGGGAGAATAAAGGCACCTACCCCTACACCACTTAAATACCATAAAAATTACGTTACCACACTACTAAACATTAAGCTGTTTGCAACGCTTAATTTCACTTAACTTAATATCTTTTGAGTCAACTACATTTTGTATAAAGGCTTCAGACCCTGATCATAAGCACCAAATTTATTTTCTTTCAAACGTGATAATTAGAGATGCCTACCCAAAAATGTACTGGAAACCAATCAGTTGCTATCATTTCCTACAGTTTTGTATTTTTACAAATAGAAGGTGAACATAAACTGGTCCTCAACAGGATGTTTTTATCAATGGCTAATTTTCATATTATGTAACATATTTTAGGTAATCTAAATTCAGCATAACAGCTTCAGACCTTTAATCAAAACATCTCACTGCTTTGCTTATTTCCAGTCTTATTTAAATTTAGAATATATTTTAAGCAACACAATCACACATTTTCCTCCTGTGATTTCAAGCACCAAAAGTCTTACAGAAAATATTTCGTATTCTAAGTAATGCATTTGCGTGTATAAGGTTTATACAGAAACGTTAATCGTATTAACTTTGTAAAGGGCTTTCGGGATTACTGGTCAGAAGTTGTAGTGTCCTTTCTGAAATTCAGAGTGATAAAAGGGTGGATAAGCCCCCACTACTTCGTATTTTCCAGAAATTTATCTGAAAGAAATTTTGGATGTCCATTTTCTGTCGTAGAAACTTCTAAAAAGGCTTATTCGATATGAAATTGAAAGGTTATTTTCCCTTTTTCATAGTTGATAGTAATTGGAGGCCAACTTAACCCCCTCCATTTTCCACTATTTTCTCAAATACATCCAATCCAAATTTTCTGATATCCTTTTTGTCCTACGTAAATGAAAGGTCCAAAAACTACGTGTTTTGGGAATGAAAATCCCCCTAGAGACTTCAGAGCAAGGGTTTTAAGTTTTGCCCTTGGGGCAAACGAAGTATATTTAAAAGAGATGATCATAAGACTTTTTAAGATTTAGAGTTATCGGAGGGTGGATACCCTCCCCCCCCCACCTCGCACTGTCCCAAAATGCATCCGATAAAAGTTTTGAGATGGTCATTTCTTGTCGCAGAATTTTGAAAAGAGCTGATTCGATTGGAAATTGAAAAGACTAATGCCCTTTTAAATAGTCGAAAGTGATTGGAAGGCAACTAATTCCTCCTACGCCGACTATTTCCCCAAGCATCCATAAATGATATTGACTGATCAATCAATATAATCAATCAATCAGTTATATTGCTAATGATTGTGAAGACCCCTGGATATATGTTGATGTCCTTATCCCTGGAGTAATTTGTGAAGAAAATGAATATAGCAAAGCATAAATTTTAATTGATAGCGTGAAGACTAAAGCTTCCAGTTGAAATATGACTGTAAATGACAGTAAATCTTCAATTTTGACTATTTTGCTTTTGAATTCTTCTAAAAAAAGTTTTCTGCCAACTATCTCTGATTCTCTTAAAGTCAGGAAGATTAAACTCTTGGGACTTTTTATTACGTGTGATTTAAAATGGGAAGCAAACATATCTTTTCTAGCAAAAAGGGGTAATGCTTGGCTGTAGAGTCTCAAGATTATTTTGAAACATAGATTTTAATTTATGCCTTCAGGGCATATAAGAACAATGTTGGAACAATATATTATTCATAATTTTTTCCTTTAGAGCAGGGCGCTTCGAATCGGAGAAGTCGAAGTAGAAACTTCAAAAAGGGCTCATTCAATTGGAAATTGGAGTGGCTTGTGCCCTTTTTAATAGTCGAAAGTGATTGAAAGGCAACAAACCCCCTTCCACGCTCACCATTTCCCGGAACACATCCAATAAAAATTTTGAGATAGCAATTTTGTTCAGCGTATTTGATTTCCGTATAGAAATAATTTTTTTGAGGAGGACACTCCCCCACAGCCTTAACGACATGGGTTGTAAGTTATGCCTTGGGAGCAAATAAGGTTTTTATAGAAGGTGGTATCGTAATCTCAAAAGAGGCTCATTCGATCGGAAATTTTAAGGGTCAGTGCCCTTTTTAATAGTCAAAAGTGATTGGAGGGCAATTAACCCCCCGCTCACGCCACCGTTTCCCCAAACACATCCAATAAAAATGTTGGGATGGCTATTTTGTTCAACCTAGTTGATTTCCAGATAGAAATTAAGTTTTTGGGGATGACACTCCCCCACAGCCCTAAGGGCAAGGGTTGTAAGTTATGCCCTGGGGGCAGATAAGGTTGTTATAGAAGGCGTTCTTGGAGAAACATCAAAAAAAGCTCATTTGATTTGAAATTCAAAGTGTTAGTACCCTTTTTAATAGTCGAAAGTGATTGGAGGGCAACTAACCCCCCTCTTACGCCCACCTTTTCACCAAACACAGCCAATCAAAATTTCAAGATAAAAATTTTGTTCAAAGTAGTTGAAAGTTCTGGAAACTAGGTGTTTGAGAATGAAGAAAGGGTGGTTACTTGTGCCCTTTGGGCATGTAAGGTTTTTATAGAACGTGTTGTCATAGAAACTTCAAAAAGGGCTCATTTGATTGGAAATTGAAATGGTTTTTGCCCTATTAATAGTCGAACGTGATTGGAAGGCAACTAATACCCCTTCCGAGCCGTATATTTCCCCATAAACCTCCACTGAAAATTTTAAGGGCATTAGCCCTTTGAATTTCCAATCGAAGGAGCCCTTTTTCGAGTTTCTACAACAAAGATTTCAATAAAACTTATATTTTCCCCCACGGCTTAATTTATAACTCTTGCCCTGAAGACTGGGGGGGGGGGACATATCATAATTTGCCCTTTCTGAAAAAATGAATGTGTATTTTGTCAGTTTAATGTACATATACTGATATTTAGTAATCAAAATGTTAATATTATTTGATTTATTAAAGTTATAAAAGTAAAACGTTTTTACTTTTTTCAGTAAAATGTTAATTATGTTATGGCCTTGGGAAGGCATAGGGTTTTTGACCCAACAAATGTTAATTTCTGCTCGTTTTCGGTTTGACTCGGTTATTTATTGTAATTTCTTTTTGTTGTTAGATTCATTTGTTTATTGACGCTGATTTGTGACAGTTTCATGCTTAGTAGATTATTCGTTTTTATTTTTACTCATTTTTTGTTTAATGGAGTTCTTTACTTTTCTTTGAAGAACTTATTTTGGGAAGAACTTTTTTAATTTATCATCCAAAAGGACCTAATTTCCAGAATTTTCGACTACGTTGAAAAAAATGGGTATCTGAAAATTTTGATTGGATGTGTTTTGGGAAATGGGGGTCCTGAGAGGGGGGGGGGGTTAGTTGCCCTTGAATCATTTTCGGCGTTTAAAAGGGCACTAGCCCTTTCAATTTGAAATTGAATGACCTCTTTTTGGTGTTTTTACAACATCGATTTCTATAAAAACCTTATATGCCCCCACGGCATAACTTACAACCCTTGCCCTGAGGGTTGTGGGGGGATGGGTTTTCATTCTTAAGGATCTAATATCCAAAAGTTTTTACTAAACTGAATAAAAAGGCTATCTAAAAATTTTGATTAGATTTGTTGGGGGAAAAGGTGGGCGTGTAAGGGTGTTTAGCTACCCTCAAATCACTTTTGACTATTAAAAAGGTTACTAGCCCTTTGAATTTCCAATCCAATGAGCCGTTTTTCAAGTTTCTACAACAAAGATTTCAATTTAAATCTTATATCCCCATGACATAAATTATTACCCTTGCCCTGAAGACTGTGGGGGAGTGTCCTGCTCAAAGGTATAATTTCCAAAACTATGAACTACGTAGAACAAAATGGCAATCTCAAAATCTTTATTGGATGTGTTTGGAGAAACAGAGGGCGTGGAAGGGGTGTTAGTTGCCTTCCAAACACTTTCGACTATTGAAAATGGTATCAGCCATTTCAGTTTCCAATCGAATGAGCCCTTTATGAAGTTTCTACGGCAATGCCTTCTATAAAAACCTTACATGTCCCCAGGGCATAACTTACAACCCTTTTCCTGAGGGCTGTAGGGGAGTGTCCTCCTTAAAAACATAAATCTATTGAGAAATCAAAACAGCTTAACAAAATGACTATCTAAAAAATTTTATCGGATGTTTTTGGGGAAAAGGTGGTCGCGAGAGGGGGGTAGTTGCCCTCAAATCACTTTCGAATATTAAAATGGGCACTAGACGTTTGAATTTCCAATTGAATGAGCCCTTTTTCAAGTTTCTAAGACAAAAAAATTATATCCCCCAGGAGCATAACTTACACCCCTTTGCCCTGAGGACTGTGAGGGGGCTGTCATCCTCAAAGACTTAATTTCTAGAACCTAAAACTACGTTGAATAAAATGGCTATCTCATAATTTGGATTGGATGTTTTTGGAGAAATGATGGTGTGAGAGGGGGGTTAATTGTCTTCAAACCACTTTCGACTAATAAAAAGGGTAAGCCACTATAACTTCCAGTTGAATGTGCCTTTTTTGAAGTTTCTACGACAACACCTTCAATAAAAACCTTATTTGTCCCCAGGGCATAACTTACAACCCTTTTCCTGAAGGCTGTGGGGGAGTGTCCTCCTCAAAAACATAATTTCTATCCGGAAATCAACTATGCTGAACAAAATTGCAGTCTCAAAATTTTGATTGGATGTGTTTCGGGAAATGGTGGGCATGGAAAGGGTGTTAGTTGCCTTCCAATCACTTTCGACTATTAAAAAGGGCAAAAGCAACTCCAATTTCCAATTGAATAAGCCCTTTCGAAGTTTCTAGTTCAACTTCTTCGATACGAAGTGCCCCACTCTAAAGGAAAAAAATAAATAGTATATTGTGCCAGCATCGTTCTTGTGTGCCCTGAGGCATCGAATGAGCCTTTTTGGAAGTTTCTCCGACAACACCTTCCATAAAAACCTTATCTGCCCCCAGGGCATAACTCACAACCCTTGCCCTGAGGGCTCTGGGGGAGTGTCCTCCCCAAAAACATAATTTCTATTTGGAAATCAACTACGCTGAACAAAATGGCTATCTAAAATTTTTTTTTGGATATGTTTCGTGAAATTTTGAGCGTGGAAGGGGTGGTAGTTGCCTTCCAATCATTTTCGACTATTAAACATAGCCCAACCCACTTCAATTTTCAATTGAATGAGCCCTTTTCGAAGTTTCTACGGCAACTTCTTCGATATGAAGTGCCCTGCACTAAAGGAAAAAATAATAAATACTACATTGTGCCAACATCGTTTTTATATGTCCTCAAGGTATAACTTAAAACCCTTGCCTCGAGGGTTGTGGGGGAGTTTCCTCCTCAAAAATATATTTTTCTATCTAGAAATCAACTACACTGAACAAAATGGCTATCTCAGAATTTTGATTGGGTGTGTTTGGGGGAATGACGGGCGTAGGTTGGGGACTAGTTGCCCTCCAATTACTTTCGACAATTAAAATGGCACTAGCCACTCAAATTTTCAATCGAATGAGCCCTTTTCGAAGTTTTTACGACAACTCCTTCGATACGAAGTGCCCGGGTATGGAAAAAATGAAATAATACGTTGTGCCAACATCGTTCTTTACTTAGGCAGCGCTATTACGTGTAATGGAATCAATTTCCAATATCCCAAAAATTTTCCAAGTAAAAATGCCCAGAATATAAACCCAAATAATTTAAGTAACAATTAATTGTCAAATTTAAAAAGTAGCGAAACATTGTATTACAATTGCAACAATAAATCTTAGGTTTGAAATTTGCATAAAATATGTCAAAAATTGTATAAATTAAATACAATGTTAAACTCTGTATCTAGTAAAAAATTGCACCACGCTGGGAGGAATTCCGAAGCGAAATGTAACTATAAATCTTAGGTTTGAAATTTGCATAAAATATGTCAAAAATTGTATAAATTAAATACAATGTTAAACTCTGTATCTAGTAAAAAATTGTATCATGCTGGGAAGAATTCCGAAGCGAAATTCTAGAAGAATCATAAGCCGGTTCAAAAGTTAATTAAAATCAACTAGCTGATTGGTCCAATAGTAATTTAGGACAGATAGGGAAACCAATAGGATCTGAACAGTATACTTGTTAGTAACGCCCGGACGTAACCTCTGGCGAAATTGGAATGAGTAGATAGCGAGAATTTAGCAATTTTGTGGCAGTCTTTTTGGGGCAGTCTTTTTGGAGCAGTCTTTTTGGAGCAGTCTTATTGAGTGAGTTCTAATTTTGGAGTCTTAAGACAGTCTCATTTCGGAATGAGTCTTATCTAGTTAGTCGATTGTCAGTTCAGAACAATAGCATTGAACCAGTGACCAGTTTTAACTTAGTGCCATTTACTGCAAATATTTTGAAATACCGAACTCTGTTCCAGTTCTGTGAGCAATAAATGCATCATCTTCTTATTTTATTTTCTTTATGCTAGTATTTCTCGAAATTAGCTTGTCGTCGTGGCTCCACTCGCTTCCAAGGCAAAATGAATCCATTCAACCTGATTTCGACTCAGTATGGCCGTTAAGGCGAGCTCCCCGTTTGTACCGTTAATTTAAGCTCCCTACACATAAAGTCCCACCTCCACTTAGGTATGCCACTCGCGAACCATCAGTTTAGAGTTTAACTAATTTCCCCCATTGAATTAATTAGTTGAAATTTCCCATATGAGGAAACATCTGAAAACATATGAATAAATAACTTTTTATAAAACCCCCCCATTACAATTGGCGCGGCCTGTTTAAAGGAGCAAAAACACAAGGACAACATTGAAAAAAAAGATTGTTGAGAAATATTACGCATAGGGAAAGTGTGCATGCATTAAAGTACCATTTTTTCCGCATCCTTTGAAGTGTCATATTTTTTGTACCGAATTTTAACCCAACAAAAAAAAACAAATCAATATGTCGTTGGATCAAAACGCACAATTTTTAAAGCAAAAAAATATTGCCAAAACAGTGGAAATTTCAAAGTCACTACCCCCATATAACGGAGATTCGGATGTAGATGAATTTATTATCCAATTAAATCAATATGAGGAGGTAACTCAAACAGACTTAAAATCATTAGTTGGCATGTTGTTAATGAGACTTAAGGGGCAAGCACTAACATTCTTGAAACAGATAGAAAATACGATAGGGGAAGATAACAATCTTCCAATAAACTCAATAGAAAAATTGCTAAAAGCGTTCCGAGAGAGATTTGTTGAAACCAGTTCAACACACAAAATAAAGCATGGTACGAGTTGTTTCGACGAAACCCAAAATGCTAGAGAATATCTGCACAAAATAATAGTATCCATTGAGGCTAAATACGGAAAAGAATCTGGTCCTTTATATGATAAAATTGTACTAAATGCTTTCATGCAAGGGTTAAGCCCCAAACTGTACCGAATGTTGATATCAAAGAATATCCAAACATTAGAGCTAGCAGTCCAGGAAGTAGAGAGAATGATAGAAATTGACTCAATTGTGGTGAACCACAATAAGTCAAGAATAAATAACGTAGAAAATTCAACTCCGGGACGATCACGAGCAATTTCCCCAAATTTCTTTTCGAGAGATAATTCACCCAAACCGAACCAAAATAGAACTCTAACCCCTACCAGGCAAAGGATAGTACGTTTTGTACCCACAAATACAACAAACAACGTACGGAACCCCCCAATTATATGCTATGCATGTAATAAACAAGGACATATTGCCAGGGAATGCCATACTAGAAATAACTTTACACCAGCAACCCCCAGTTTGAATAACCGTTTGTTCGGGAGAACAAACTTAAATGCCAATGGGTCAGGAAGCTATAGAAGTAACCCCCCACGCCTCCCACAGTTCCGCAATCCCTACCAACAAGGATTTGCATACTCAAATCCTTCCCTCAACCGGCAAAATAATTATCGGTTCCCCAATCCAAATACGCGACAAAACATGTACCAATATAATTCACGGACAGTGTATCCGACTAGAATTAACAGGAATACGAGCGATGACAGAAGATATTTTATTCCGACGGGAAACGAAAGAAACTTTTCGTCAATACAAAATGAACAAATGCCGCGAGCCGTCGGCACAAGAAACTTTAACCCACGTAATAATACGTGGCAACCAAGACAATCAAATATCAATCATCTCGGTACTTCAATTGCTAGTGAACCCAATTCACTTCCCGCCGAACCCCTATGTCAAACCCCAACTTATCAAATAAGCGCACAGGGAAACGAATTAGGCCCCCAAGAAAATTAACCGGTACCCTGGAGGCCAGTATTTTTCATAGGTCCCATCCAGTAATTGTACCTTCCTTAAGTGATAATGATGATATATTACCTATATTAAATAATTTTAGTGTTGCAAGTATTAATTTCAAAGCGTTAATAGATTCCGGTGCATCAGTTAACATAATAAATTCGAACGTATTTAATAAACTACCAGTGTGTATTAAGCGACGGAAAAACTGCAATATTCCCAGTTTAACAAGTGTCACGGGTCATAGGCTGGAAGCTATAGGCTCCATACGTCTAGATGTGATAAAAGATAATAGGATCTTTCCTACAAACTTCATAATCTGCAAAAATTTCCCATACGAGGCTATAATTGGTGCTAATTTCCTAAAATTTAATAAAGTGTTATTAGATATAGCAAATAACAGACTCGTGTATCCATACGATCCTATTCTCCAACGCATGGAGAGACGGGAAGCAACAGTGAATAGAATCAAGTCTTTTGTACCTCACAACACGTCATTTCTCCCACGGGACGAGAAAGAAATACAAGCAGCAAATGGATCCAGTCAGTAAAAGCAAAAATAGGGAAAATGCAGGAGTACAGACAAACAGAAATAAAGAAAATAGCTGATTTATGGAATGAAATAATAAATCCAAGTACTGTTGTAAGGGGACAAGACTTGGAATCACCCTTACAATCAACCCCAAAAGCGGAAGACTTGACGCAATCAAGCGCCAATCTTAATTTAATAGAAAATAGCTCGGAAGAAAAATATTACGGATTCGCGGTGCGTAAGACAAAAATCCCCCCAAATACTATGCAAAGAGTACAAATCTCTCAAATGGTCACCCCTGTAAATGACAATTCCGAAATTTGGTTCACATCCCCGTGTAAAGAAATTCCAGAAAATCTGTTTTGTGAAGAACAGATCATTTCATATGAAAAAGGCGAAGGTTTTATTTGGTTGACTAACACACATGAAAACGATATGATTACATTAAAAAAAGGAACATGTCTCGTTGAAATACAAGTGATTTCTGAACACGAGCTAAACAAATGGAAAAACTCCAAGGAAAGCTTAGTTAATAGTATCGGTGTTAGCAACCCAAAGAATATGTACCCCCTAACAAAACCCCAATTTTTGGAAAAATTTAAATTAGATCATATCAAAGATACGCAATTAAAGGAAAAATTATGTGAATTGCTCTGGGATTTTAGAGATATATTTTCTACATGCGAAGAAGATATTGGATTGATACCTTTTTATGAACATACTATCCAAACTACAGGTTTGCCTGTAGCTAAACAGCCCTATCGCATCCCTTATCCTTATAAGGATTGGTTAAAAAATAAAATCCGCGAATTAGAAAGAAACAATATTATACGGCCAAGTATAAGCCCGTATTCAGCCCCGTTATACTCGTGCCAAAAAAGAACCAGGACCTTAGACTTGTAGTAGATTATAGAGCCTTAAATAAGCAAGTAGTAAGTGACAAATTTCCCCTGCCCCGAATTGATGAAATCCTAGATTCTATTTCAACCAAAAATAAAATTTTTACGTCTCTTGACCTCACACAAGGTTATCATCAGGTTAAGATAGCAGAAAATGACGTCTATAAAACGGCCTTTTCAACGACGGAATGCGGTTCTTATGAATATTTGAGAGTACCCTTTGGACTCAAAACCAGTTCAAGTGCATTGTGTAGACCTCTGTTACATTTATTACGAGGTATAGAAAATATTATCCATTTTGTGGATAATGTTATTTCTGTGGGAGAAACACCAGAAGATCATATAGACACATTAGCCAAAGTTTTTAAAAAAATCAGAGAGGGTAATCTAAAATGTAGGCCTGAAAAAGTAAATCTATTTCAATCCGAAATGAAATTCTTAGGAATGATAGTGACCCAAGGTCAAATATCACCGGACCCTGAGAAGATAAAATGTGTAGAAAACCTTAAGACGCCAAAAACTATGAAACAACTAAGAGGTATTATTGGTTTAACCAGTTATTTTAGAAGATTTATACGCAACTACGCCCAAATCGCAAAACCCCTAACAGATCTAACTAAAGGGACTTCCCAAAATATTACCTGGTCGCAGGAAGCTCAAACTTCCTTAGACACTCTCAAGAAAGCTCTTACTTCTGAACCAAAATTAGCGTTACCTGACTTTGAAAAAGGAATATTTGTGGTTACCACTGATGCTTCAGGTCTAGGCATCGGTGCAATCCTTTCCCAATTAATCCCTGTGGAAAACCACCTCGAAACCCTGCAAGAACCTCCTCGGTATATAGAGAAAGTCATATGCTATTCAAGCAGAACTCTAACCAAAGGGGAAAGTAGTTATTCGGCAACACAATTGGAACTACTATCTATAATTTACCATTTAGATAAATTGAGACATTATTTAGTAGGACAAAAATTTAAACTGTGCTCGGACCATAAAAGCTTACAGTACCTAAGCACATTCAAAAATCCAACCGGAATTTTAGCGAGATGGATAATGAAAATCCAAGATCTGGATTACGAATTTGAACATGTGACCGGTAAACAGAATGCCCCTTGCGATTACCTGAGTAGATACCCTGAGAATAACCCTTCAGATAATGAAACTAAACAAATAAATGCCATTAATCCCAGTAA
>JAQQPU010020203.1:0-15727 GCA_029168905.1 Artemia sp. Kazakhstan ARC1039
TCCATATGAAAAAGACCAAAGCGTGCACAGTAAGTGTCTTCCTGCTTACCTGATTTTGTAACCGTGTCGACTTTGGGAAAAAGTGACCGTGCTGAAGTGAAAGAATAAACAAAAGATGCTTTCAGAAGGGATTATTTTCTTGTGATAGACATATTGTGCTGTGAGTTTGAAAGCCGCTTCACGAATGCTCTTTCACCGTTAGAGTCAATCTCTGCACTGCATTAGATCTTTATCCGCCGCACTTTCTCAATACGAGCTGACTAGCTAGTGTGGCAGCGCATTACAAAGAAGTTTGCATTGACACAACCCTGCTTGCTTTACTAACAGATCTTGTGAGAAGATATATCGACTCTTTAGGCAATAGGCCAAAAGATCTCTTAGAACTTCACAATTTTGTGAAGGCAATGTTGATAGCATATTCTGAAGTTTTGAAAATTATACAAATCTTCATTACTCTGCCAATCACAACGGCTTGTAATGAGATTCTTTTCTAAATTAATTCTGATTAAAACCTATTTAAGATCAACAATGGGTGACAAAAGGCTCAGTGATCCGATGTTGGTGTTTAGTGAAAAAATATCGTGTGGAATCATTGGATTTCGAGGCTATGGTTGGCATTTTTGGAAAAAAAAGACCTCATTGGTTCCCAGTTTTGCAATAAAACTGTGAATTACTTTCCAACTTAAGTTCTCTGCTACAACAAACTGTTTGATAGGCTGTCTATCCCAAACTTTCAAATTGTACATTATATCTTCGGCATATTTGCACAGAAGCTTCCCTAAGAGGTAGGGGGAACAACACAAAAAAGGCATTAGTCATTTGTCTCTGGTACGGGGATCCCTTAGGGCCGATTTTGAGTTATATCCCTTTCTGCCTGTGTGCAATTTGGCTCTTGTGAATAAAATATTAAGGATAATTATTAAGTCCTGTTTTCAATTTTTGTTGTATATTTCAGTACCGTGTGAATGGTCAAGTATTATAGTGAACAGTGGCCAGAAGAGAAGCCTTTGAGATCTGGGCTTCCAAAGTTATTTGCTATGCACTTTCAATTATAGTTTTTTTTTTCTTAATTAGTAAACAATTTTGATACTGGTGAATTAGAAGACGAATAAAAGCTTCATACAGGGGGTTGACAGTTTTTAAATATTTTTTTCTGTTTCTAATTGAAAGTCAGTCGATCTTAACCAGTTTCAGCGGAGACCCTCTATNACCCTCTATTTCTGAACTAAAACTTTCACGTACGTCAATTTCGATATCATCTTAAGAAGTGACCAATTAATCTGCATCACTCGGCCAACTTTGAAATGCAACGGCAGATAGAGATGCATATAGAGGCCGACAGGCCATTTATGTTATATTTACAAATAAAAAGGAGAACACTACCGCTCTCACATTTTGCACAACTTAAAGCAAACTACCTATTTACATACCATCAAGCATAAATCTGTTTTTATAATAATAACATTAAAAATTTCAGAATTATGAATAAAAGCTTAAAATTACATGCCAGCGAAAGAGAAAAATTTTGCTCGGCTACAAGGTGCCAAGAGTTATTATTAGTTGTTAAGTCATGTGAACTTATGATAGACTACCCCCCCCCCTCATAGCACATTTTTGATATTAGCATCAAATGACATGATTGACTCTTCATTGTGTATTTTTGTAAAGGAATTCCATAGAAGGAAAGGTCAGTATGCCAAAGTTTGAGCCCAAGATAATATGCGGAATATAAGTTAATATGCGGAATATAACAGCTGAGTCATAAAATATTTTAAGTTGATCAGACCCAATATAATGAAAGAATTCTTCTGGGGCTACAGAAAGCAAACTATTTGTTAGTAGCAGTTGTACAGAACATTCAAATTAGTTTCGCTGTCTCCCATGGGTTTGTCGAGATGATTAAGCCTGTTTTTTTACGTTTATGCTAGATCCAATCGATTTCTGCTGCAATTATATACACTAAAAAGCTTATGTGGCCAAGTCTAGATGTATACGTTAAAAAACGCATCTGTAAAAAAAGAAAAGAAAAAAGAAAAAGTTGTCTATCCAGCCTCACAAATGGATGAAATTAAACAATTCAAGATGAACAGTTGAATGTTTTCGTCCATTGTGCGTAAAAACAACACAGTTGTGTGAACCCAAGATTCGGTTATACGCTTAAATTTGCTAACTCTACGTTAAATTTGCAGTCACCCATGTCAATCTTTGACAATAGCCGAAAGATAATTTTATTGCTTATCTAACTGAAAGGTGTTTTGCGGTAATTTGACTGTGTTGTACCTTTTCCCGCAATAAGTTCAATTCCTCTTTCAAGGTTTACCACCAATGCTTGTTTGGTATCCGATATGACTTCATGTGTGCCAACTTCACGTCATTTGACCAGAAGAATTTCAACTGCATATTCGCTAGCGATGTTGATTGTCTCAACTCGGAAAGATTTTTTGACAGGTAATCAGCAATACTTTCCTTGTTGACAAAGAGTGTCTCTAAATCCTATTTTTACTGTTAAAAATTGATAGCTTATCAAGAAGTGAAAATTCGGTAGCTCAAATGCAACAAAGTTATATTTATTCAAAACCGCTTTTTTGACTTTTTAAATGTATATCTGTACACCGAGTAAAAATTTCATAGCCGAAAACGCCAAATGAAAATAGAGGCTATTAGAGCAACGATGGGAAATAACAATTTGTCAATAAAAACATTTGTTATAAAAAAGAATCAAGCAGAACCAAAAATAAGTACGCAAGTCTAAACAGCAAAAAGAAAATAAAAAATAAAAATAATGCATAGAGTTATTTACCCCGACAGAACACAACATTTTGAAACAAGTTGAAATAAGAACTTACAGATGTTTAAATTTAACGATTTAAACAGTGGGATTCTTAAAATTAGATGGGTCGCATATAAAAACCATGACATCCAAAGTTTATAATTGACGAAAAGAAGTATAAACAAATAAACAAAGGACTAGTACCAAAAAGTACGTGTGTGAAAAAGCCTAAAAATAAATAATCCAAAATAGTATTAATTGTTTTTTGAGCTTTGCAAACGAAGTAGCATAGAACTTAAGTCTTCTTTTGGTTTTAAAAAGTATAAGTGTACAGTTGAGAATCTTTGATGACTTTAAATCCTGTTGAAGCTTATTTTTATTTCGGCCCATATTTTATGGTAACTGGAAAAGTGCATTGGCATACTATAATGTGCATCTGTCTTTGTTATGTAGGGTAGGGCCTTGTAATTCTTGCCCCGGGTATATTTTAGGATGTTCCAGTATCCCTTTCACTTTCTTTGAAACTGAATTGTCTTCCAAATTTCATTTTGTTGATTTTCTAGTTTGTCAGTACTAGTTAAACGAAGTTGAAATTTTATTTAAGTTGCATTATTGCTTCAACATTATAAGATAAACAGAATTTTTGAAGTGTTTTCTACCTTGAGAAGTCGACGAAGCAATCCTTTACGTTCATTAAAATACAAAGGATATATTCTACATTTTAATGATGATGTATATATATATATGATAAGAATTCTAGCTGATGGGCTTCTTGTATTTTTCAAATTTCAAATCTCAGGATTTGACCAGAAACCCGGATCTAAATCTTATGTTAAGTTTCACATCATCTTTTAGATCTAGCAACTGGGAAAAAGTAGAGAAATCAGGAGGGACCTGTAGAGGTTAAGGAGCGGGACCTAAACCTGTATTTTAGCGCTATAATGATTTGCAAAAGGTGTGGAATTCAGCTATCAAAAATGTATACAAGTTCATAAGTAGTCAGCACCCTAGAGCAGAAGACCGAATGTAGTTGAAAATTTGAATACGCTTCTCTAGGTTCTAATTGGGCTGTAGTTCAATTCTGGAAAGTTTTATTCGTCTAATTAAACTGCTATTCTGAAACAGCAAAAAGCTCCTGGTCAAAAATTTTGAAATTGTTAGTAATTTTTAACTAATGAACTTTGTTTGGCGTCCGTGTATAACAAAAGATCTAATCATACTTTTTTGGTTCTAGTGTTCCATGATGTTAAAATAACCATATATTGCTTATTGAAGTTTAAACGTGAGAAATAAGCAATAACCTGCATCGACATAATACAATACATAGTTTTTCATACAGATATTTTTTTCCATCTTTGAACAAATAATAAATTTATTGTGATGCAGTGACGCAGTGGGACTGGTCTCAGCCTGGTAAGAGAGAATCCAGCGTTCGAACGCAGCTACGACAATGCACAACAGGGCTTAGAATTTGAATCCGATGGTGAAATTATTAGAAAGCGTCGCCATGCGAATCCAAACAAGAAGAAAAAGATAATAAACTTGTCGACATATGAACTTCATAGAGTTCTTCTGCTACAAATAAAGCTTATCCAACATTTTAAACTAAATATGTTCAAGTTATTCTTGTCCATGAAAGGGCAAACTTTAAATTGGAATATACCATAAATAAAATAATCCAAGGGAGTGGTTTATGCCAAAACTAAGACTTATGTAGGTGTTAAGTAACCTCAGATATTTTCGCGTCCTGGGAGCTCATGCTAAACATGAATAAATTTTAAGTTTAAACATATCACCGAGCCCCGCCTCTCAGCATTATGAATACTTATTAAAGATTTAAATAATTAACCTGTCTCTTGCTTAAAAGTATAAAATGACTAACTATATAGGCTAAGACACACCTATTTAAAAAGAGAAAGGACAGTTCATATTGGCCGTAATTGAAAATTACGGAAAGTGTTTAACACAATCTTTTAATTTTTATAGAAAAGCGGAAAGCCTGAAACATAACTTTGGGAATATTTTGCTTTGATTGTATGAAAATGTTCAAACTAAACCTTTGGCCTCTGCTGACCCCAAGAGATGACATAGAATCCTTCAACAACGGCGACTCTGCTTAGTGAAGGGAAAATTTTAGGTTTTAGATTCCGTCTCAAATTTTAGTAAAAATGTATCATCTAAATTCTGCTGCATAATCGCTTTAGGACAAATAACCACAGATATAATGTATAATGATGAGTTTTTATTTTTTTTGTTGTTTTTTTTTACTTACGAAATATAAAATGTCATTTTCACCTAAATCGAAACACACCTGCTACCTGGGTTGTAACATTAAACACTTTCAGAGAACTACTTATGGTCCTAAGCCAGAAATGAATTGAAAGTTTTGTTTTTGTCATCAAGCTTTAAAGAAAATAGAAATTGGAAAGGAAAGAACCTAAAGATTGTATATTGATTAAGAGGACTAGGAGTCTTATGCGAAGGAGTAAAGAGCGAATCTCCGAACGACGTGGGGTGGAAGAAGAGCCTACATGGGCTTTTTTTGACATCCCTCTCTATTATGCTTAAAACGGCAATTTCCTTAAAATGTTTATAAATATAAAGTAGCTGAGAACCAATTTCTGGAGTTTCCAGCCTCGGAATAGCCCCTTAGCCAGCGCACAATAGTGCTGCCTAAGTAGAGAGAGCGAAGTGGCTTGCATGCATTATTTTCTCCCCAAGCCACTTTGTCATAGTAACATTGGAGGGGGTTCGTTCTATGGGAAATTAGTAGTTGCGGAGTCCTTTTTAACAACCAAAAGAAATTGGAGGTGAATCAGCCCCGCTTCCATGTCTTTCTTAGTTGCCCTACACCCCCCCCCCTTCTCAACACCAATCACAATTTTGAGTTAGCCACTTTGACGAAAATAGTAGAAGAGCCCAACAACTATGTCTCAGGGATTATATGACCCGACGGCCCCTGGGGCAGGTTCTGTAAATCGTGCAAGTATCCCACTTTTTAATTATAAGTTTTATTATTGGGTCATGGAGGGGTGTTTTATCCTGGTCTCCAAAAAGGCTAGGCGTTTTATGGCGAATCTTTCAGAGAGTTCTAAGCTGGAACCTCCAAGGAATGCTGAGGGGGACGTTGAACTTGATCAAAAGACGTAATGTGCATCCAGGTTCTTAAAAGGATATATCTGCGATACCGCAAAACCGGCCAAGGGTATCAAGCTGAAACTTTCAGGGAGTGTTGAGGAAGATGTTAAACTAGATTGAAATATACTTATTTGCATCCAAGCTGTCGAAAGGATGCGTCTCCTGTATCTGAGGAATGGCTAAGGGCATTAAATTAAAACTTTCAGGGCATGTTGAAAGGTATTTTGAACTAAAAAGGTATATCAGCAATAAATCAGGAATGGCAAAGAATATTTACATTTGAAATAATCTGAATTTGAGAGAAGCAAATAATTAGACTTTGGTATATTGAAGGATACCAGGCATTACGAAGGATTGGGTGAACCAGTCTCTTAACCTCCAACGGTGGAATCATATCCACATCAGAATCAGAACAAAAATAATCCCTTGGCTTAGTTAATAATTACAAGTAACTCTTTCAAGGTCCCACCAAATCAGATAGCCAAATAAGGAAGAAGTGTCTATGGCAACTGCCCAAACAATTATTGGCTGAGGAAACTGACTATCATCTCCAGCCTTTTGAAGGGACTCCTCTTACTTGCTATTTAGGGCCAACGTTCTTTACTAACTGCCTGCTGTACCCGTCTAACTGACCGTTTTTCAAAAGGACAGAAAGTTCTACAAAAATACGGTTCCATCTCGGTTTCTAGGGCTACAATAGGAGAAAGGTTGAGATAGCTAGGGCATGCTCTGTACATGAAAGATGACAGATTTCTGTAAATCGTCCTTTTTGGCAGACCATCCTGGTTCAAGCGCAAAGCAGGTTGTCCGCAAATCGAGGGGGAGAAGGTCGTAAGGAAGGATGTAAGAAAAATTAGGACTTTTTGAAAGGGTGTAAAGAGCGATGCTTTGAATAGATTGGGATAGGAGCAGGGTCCGTAGCTGTGTTGGCCTCATGGCTTAGTGATGCAGCGAGTTGTTAACAGTAGTAGTCCGTTACCAATTGTAACGAAAAATTATGCTTCCTCTTGATTCAGTAAACCGAGTGCTTTGCCTGACATGCTTCAGCAGGGATGATATTCTACTTGGCAGGGGATTTTTTTGTGAAAAACAATGTTTAGTGTTCCTACCTGCAAAATTCTCTTTCAAGATAAAAAAAAAAAACTAAATGAGAATCTTTCCTACTGAAAACCGTATTTTTGCATATTTATGACAAGAATTAATCAAAATGCTATGATAAAATGAGATATGGGCTTAAGTTCTAAACTATTAAAATTGCTACAATGCCAAACTGTCACCGGAGTAGCAAGATTGACTTAACTTGTTAAAAGGAAGAAATTTTATTTTTAATGTGTGGGTATTTCTTAAGCTTGCTGCATTATTTCAAGCCTGAGGCGCAGAAAACATTTAAATAGGAAATCAGAAAATTGTATCAAAATGCTCCCAGCATGATTTAAGGTGAATTGTCATCCAAATACAATTTGTTTATATTCAGAATAAGACTTCCAAGCCATACACCATACTTTAGACGCTTGGAATATACCTAAGATCCAGTAATGTGGTCCTTTTTATACTATTTGCTATAATCATATTTGTTTCAAACAACTAAGGAGAAGTTGTATGAAAAATTGCTTAATAATTAACAAAATCTCGTTCTTCCAGGAATGACGCACTCTACAAGACAACTACCACTACAACAGAGACACCTCCATTTCTTGGAATATTGAGGAATCAGAGA
This sequence comes from Artemia sp. Kazakhstan ARC1039, assembly GCA_029168905.1. Taxonomy (NCBI): domain Eukaryota; kingdom Metazoa; phylum Arthropoda; class Branchiopoda; order Anostraca; family Artemiidae; genus Artemia; species Artemia sp. Kazakhstan ARC1039. The sequence goes on from JAQQPU010020203.1 coordinate 7,626, forward strand.
CCAAGACGTCCTCATCCACAGTTAGCACGCTTAAGAAACTCAGAAGGTCCGCAATTTGAAGAATATGAAGATTATGATTTACCCGCAATACCTAAGCAGAGAGCTGAAGAGTCGAAGTTTCAGAAAGCTGTAAATTTAGGTGTGTACTTAGGACCTTTCAAACTCTTAACAATTAAAAGCTCTGGGGAATAAATAACCATTTTAACAATTAGTTTTTGTGTAAATACTTCATCTATTCATAAAGGATTAATTGCCGTCAAGTTTTCAGTGGCTAAAAGCTCTGCCTGTGAATACAAAATAGAACCTTTAATTTTTACTTTTAATGCGGCATTTATACTAGTGTTGAAACTGAATCACAAGGAGACTAATTCAGTTTTACACAATACAGTTTCGTCATAATTTTTTAAACTTCACCTCAAATAAATTCAGGTCTTAGGATCATTAAACCGGAAAAAACGAAATCTACAAGGTATTAATAGATATAGGTATGTCTTGTCAAGAATACAATTGTGTTCTTCACCTTCACCTGCTTATTACAATATTTCACATTAAATTGCTAAAAATAATGGTCACATTCTCAATCTACGCCCGGGGTCTTTAAATGTCAGATCAAAATTAATGCAATAAAAAAAATAAAAAGAGATTAGATGAAACAGGATTGACAAATAAGCAATTAGGCTTAGATAACAGATAGAAGAAAATTATTTCCCTGACCACTCAGTTCAACTACAGTAATTCAAAAGTTTTTATGTGGCAGTATTTTATAAAACTTATGTTTATACTCCATCCCTTAAACTAAGCAAAATCTATCAATGAGTCCAATTCAATTTTGTCTATGTTATTTGTTTCTCAAGAAATTTCGCAATCACTATTTTGTTCCAAAGGTGCGTTATATTCCTTTTCCACAAAAAATGGCCAGGAAATGAAGTTTTGACATACAATGTACTTTTGTCGTATCTTAGATGTATGAAAGAATCCCTAATAACATTGAAAAACTTGAAGTTCATTTTCAAATTTTAAACTCTCCTGTAAAATTTACGTCGTGTAGCAATCAAACACCTTCTGAGTTGAGACAGTCGACTGGGTGAAGTCCAGGAGAGTCACAGATCATTTGCAGCACTATCTGAACTTAACTTTTATTCTTGTTTATGAAACATAGATGTCAGTCGCAGAAATTCACGAAAATGTAGGGGGAGGGAAGCAGTTTTTCTAATTTTTTTTACGAAGACGCAAAAAGAGATGTTTTACAGGGGAGGGCATTTTCTTCTCCCTTCCAATCAGGCCCCCTTATAGATATACTAAATACACCGGTACTATGTTCTGAATGGACAGGGATTCTCATAAATAATATTTTGCTTTTTCTAAACACCAAAGGATTACGGCAAGCAGTAAAAAATGATTTTAGAAGTAAAATTTTCAATTCCATTACCAAAATTCATTATTATGAGATAAGATGGAACCTAATTCCAGTGTCTGCTAACCGGCTCTCATTATATATTTATTCTTACTATGATCGAAGCAAACAGACTCAATAAAATTATTTGCGTTTTATCTTTATAATCGGAAACGTGCATGACCAATGCACATCTAAAATGACCATCTCCAAGTGTGTAAAACCTTGCTGTGACAAAAATCGGCCCAGGATTGCACAAAACCCCCTTTTATACTAGAGATCCCAGGGGCTTCTTGTTGTCTAGTTATAAGCCGACTCACGCACTTTGCACATTGTATGGCTTTTCTAGTATTGGTCTGCGAATCAATAGTTCGCATGGTGAATTTTTATCGTTTAACTATAGTTATCCAGCTCCTGTTTCTATTAGTACATTTGCTATTTCTTGCGTTGATTTGTTAATGTATCTTGGAACACGGTTCGCTTGTATGTTACGTCAGACAAGAGAGGCAATATGTTGTCAAACAGTGGAAAGGTTCCCGTCGAGTTATGGTTCGATTGTACCAAATCGGGGTGGATTTTACCGAAAAGATCTTGGAATGATTTTCTCGTCTTGTGTTGCGTCCCATGTTACATGTTTGTCGGGAGTACTCCTCCTCCTGACAGGAGAAGGTATGTTGCGTCTTAGGAAAACTTATTTTAATTTTGGTAAATATTTCCTATATCTTCCTTCTAGGCATAGTAATTCAAAAATAATTCAGAATTTCTATGTCCGGGATCCTTTCCATCATTTAGATAGTATTGAGCTCCGTGCTAAACGTAAATCAGTATTAGTAAAGCCACGCCTCGTGCCTCTTTTTTGTGAATAGTGTTTTTAAATGATTTCTAATGTCAAATCTTTTTTTCTCATTTCTTTTATTTATTTACTTTTTTTATTTACAAACCTACTATAAAAACACAAAGGAAGAAGTAGAGTTTATAAGAAATAAGAAAAAAAGATCATAAGAAACCCAAAAGAATGTAAGAAATATAGAAAAAGTACTAAGATATGAATAAAGGAGGTGTGAAGGGGAGGTCCTCAATAAAATTGCTTAAGATCTGGAAAATGTAGCCAGTCGATATAGTATTAAAGTATTGCATTGGTATGTTGAAAAATTTAGAAGGAATAGTAAATCTGGACTTGTCGCAGCTAAAACTAGAACATTTAGTAAAGAAAAATATTTAGAGAGAAATGGGCAAAATATCTTTATAATGTTCGGAACCGTGAAAAAGTTACTGGAAACGATATAAAAAGGAAGAAAAAAATCTGTGACACTATGGAAGTGAAGGAATATCTATTTTGCGAGGAAGAATTAGAGACAGTACCAAAAGGATTAAAAAACAATAAAGTCTCACGTTCTGATAATGTAGTAAATGAGTTTTTTTAAATATGATGGCAGTGAAGATAGGAAAGATTATGAACATGATTTTCGAAAAAAAGTACCTAGTGATATAGAAAAAAAATTATTCAAACCCTTCTTAAAGAAAGGTGATAATAGTGACTGTGTAATTATAGAAGCATTACCTTGGTTTCTGTAGGAAGCAAATTACTTAGTACGGTGATACATTTTAGACTTAGAGATGAAGATGATAAGGTTTGAAGAGTTACTTTTAGGAAGTGGGAGAGGATGCATTGACTAATTTTCACTTGTAGACTAATAATTGAGAAGTGCCAAAGTTATCAGACTACTATAGCCCCGAGTTTTGCAGATTATGAGGAGGCGTTTGATTCAGCCGATAGAAGAGATTTAGCGAAGGTCCTACCTTGTGCGGTATACTAGATAATACATTAAAGTGATTAATGCTATGTACAATAATAACAGGGTTGCGGTTAAGTTAGCAAGTGAAGTTAGTAATTGGTTTCTAATTGAATCTGGGGTTATGCAGGGTTGCGTTCTATCCCCATTTGTGATGAATCATTTTGGTGGAATTTGTCCTAGGGAACACGACAAAGGCTATGGGATAGCGTGGAACCTAATGGGAAAGGAAAACTCTCCAAGACGTAAATTGTCCTTCTGACTTTAGTATCTCAAATGAAAATCTTAGAAAAATTAGTTCTGGAGGTTTTGAGAATTCGGGGCGCAAGAATAGGCTTGAAAATTAATGTTAAGAAGACTAAGTGGCGTACACTGGGACTAAGTGAAGGTTATAAGGTAATTTTGGGTAACGATATGATCAATCAAGTGGGTAGTTTCTTTTACCAAGATAGTATTGTTAATAAAAATGACAAAAGCAGTGAAGATTTTGAAAGTAGAAAAGCCAAGGTCAAGAACGTTTTTTTACTGTTGAATAAATAAGGAAGAATAGGAAGATAAGTATGTGAACCATGCTTAGAATTTTGGAAGCTACAGTGATGACAGTGGCCAAGTAGGATTCTGAAATGTGGTAACTCTGAAAGACGAAGGAGGATTTGATTCTTTTGGGTACCGGTCTGGCTGGCAGTATTTCAAACAGCAAGCTATAAGAAAAATGTGATTCTATCTCACTCTCTGAGGCTGTAATGAGAGAAAGGTTGCGATGGCTAGGACGTGTTCTGTGGATGATTGATGACAGGTACCAACTTCTGACTGAGACAAGAATCTACAGAGCAAAAAAATCAAAACGAAACGTGTGAATAAAAGCTTGGATAGTTGATTTTCAGTTTTTTTTTTTTTTGCTAAATCCTGCTTTTCCGTCAAAACTAAACTCGATTAAAATAGCCTTTTAGTCATTTGATTTGATTTCTTTAGAGTGAACGAAAGACAAAAAATATATTCTGGTTGAGGATAAACTCTTAAGACAAGTTGAGTGTAAAATAAAGGTAAAATTGCTATGTTAAGTATCGAATTAAAATTCTTTACGATTATCTAGTTAACAGCAAACGTTAACAGATAAAAGGAAAACAAAATATATTTAAAAGCCTTGGAATACTTGCGAAACTTTTGTTGTAAAACAGGAGACTGAAAGAAAAAAAGAAAAAAGATTAACAAAAAAATCACTTCTGAGAAATTATAGAGACAAAACTCTATCTGTCAATTGGAACCAAAATTCATTTGAAGAACAAAACTTAAAGCCTTCTCATATCTTACATATTATCATTAAATCTGTAAATTTTCTGTTTTGCTGTATATCCAATATAAATATATAAATATGACGTTGCTGAAGGTAGAACTCAATCGTTTCCAGGAATGGCAATATATAATGGATTCGTTTTAACAAGTTTTACCACATTAGCATAAGCTTCAACAATTAATTTTTTGTCATAATAAACATTCTTGGAAATGAACTTCAGTTTCATGTCACCTTGCGCTGGGATAGCTTATAAATGTTTATTTTTTCTTTTATTTCCAAGTATTTTTGTCTAATGAAACAGTACGAAATACAAAAAAGTACTAGTTCTAAAGTTTATTTAAAAAGACTTTGCACCGTTGTAACCATTTACCAAGGCTTTTTATTGTCATACTTGTCACTATTTCTTATCAAAGGGGAATAGATGGCGTCGATCGACACAAGGCTGATTTCCAAGACTTCTTTAGTTATTCAAAATGACTTGTAGGCTGACAAGTAACCAATTAAGGGTTTTCCTAGATACACACTGGTGTTAGCGGTGGCTGGCATTTACCTCCCCCCCGGACCTTCCCCCCCGGGAAAAAACCCCCCCCCGGAAAATACCACCCGTAGAAAATACTTCCCCGGAAAATACCCCCCGCGGAAAATACCCCCACGCGGAAAATACCCCCCGGAAAGTACACCCCGCGGAAAATAAGGCTTTCCAAATTTGAGAATTTTATTTGGGCTTTATTTTTTAATTTCCGTAGGGGGGAGGAATTTTGGTACTTGTGTATTATGCGTCATTCACTCAAGTTTACGCTGTGTAAAATTCGCGAACAGATCGGTTTTTTCGTTAGTTGCTTCGTTACTTTAGAAAAAAGTTTTGGCTATAGATTTGCACATTAGGGGGGGGGAGTATAGCGGGTTTGCAGGCAAAATGTGTTTGGTACAATTATTCTGCATTTTAGATAGATAGACAAATAAGTGTATTTTAAAGCCAAATATATGGCCATGAACACAGTAAAATAACATAAATGAAAGGTATAAACAACATAATCTTTGATCAGCGATCAAGCAGTTCGTGGTAACGAACTGTAAGTAAGGAGCGACCCGGCTCAATAGTAACCGAATCTCTAAAAAACTGAATTTTGATACCAGTAGATACATCAAAAGAATCGAATACCCACCAAAAAGTACGAGCCTGAAAACATTTGCCTTATTTTCGAGAAAAAAGGGGGAAACACCCCCTAAAAGTGATAGAATTTTAATGAAAATCAAACCACAAGATTAAGTTATGAGCCTGAAAAAATTTGCCTCACTTTTGAAAAAAGGGGGAAACACCCCCTAAAAGTGATAGAATATTAATGAAAATCAAACCACAAGATTCAGCGTAACAGTAAACCCTACTGTAGATGTTTCAAGCTCCTATCTGCAAAAATGTGGAATTTTGTATTTTTTGCCAGAAGAAAGATCACGGATGCGTGTTTATTTGTTTGTTTTTCTTTTGTTTTTTTTTTCCCAGGGGCATCGTATCGATCCAGTAGTCCTAGAATATCGTGAGAGGGCTCATTCGAACGGAAATCTAAAGTTCTAGTGCCTTTTCTGAGTTACCAAGAAATTGGAGGGCAACTTGGCCCCCTCCCACGCTAATTTTTTTCCCGAAGCTACCCAATCAAAATTTTGAGGTAGCCATTTTGTTCAGCATAGTCGAAAAACTAATAAATATGTCTTTGAGGATGACTTAATCCCCCACAGTTCCCGGGGGAAGGGCTGCAAGTTATGAACTTTGCCCATTGTTTAAATATAGTATTGATTATTGGGAAGTATACAGACGTTTTCAGGAGGAATTTTTCTGGTGGGGGTTGGGGGGTCGGGGGTTTTTACGTGAGAGGATCTTTCCATGGGGGATGTTTCCTTGCGGGAAGGTACATTTCTATGAACGGAGCGCCAGATTTCCCAGCATTATTTAAAAAACGATCAGAAATTAAATAAAAAAAACAAGTTTTTTCAACTGAAAGTAAGGAGCAACATTAAAACTTAAAACGAACAGAAATTATTACGTATATGAGGGGGTTCGCCCCCTATTCAATACCTCGCTCTTTACGCTAAATTTTTTTTTAGTACTTTCAAAAGAGCTATCTAGTCTAAATAAACAGCCTTTGGGATTCAGGGATTTGTGATTCGAACAAAATTTTAACTTTAGCGTAAAGAGCGAGATATTAACTAGGGGACGAATCCCCTCCTATACTTAATAATTGGGAGCAGGGGGGCATCCCCCCTGGGAAATTTGGGACTATAAAGTAATTATAAGGAAACCAACGGAAAAAGAGCAGAATAGGGAAAAATATGGAAAAATGTGTTTTACCCCATTTTTATAAACAGGTTTTTCAGGTTCAGGTTCATACATTTTTATTAACAAAAAAAACAACTCAATGTGACAACAAGTCGCACTAAAGCAAGAAGATGCTTGAAAAAGCGACTGGTTGGATATCATGCATGCCAAATCATCAAACCAATTAAAATGAAAAAAGGGGAAAACAATAATAATAACTGAAAATAATGATAAATATATAATGGCACAAAATAAAAAAAAATATCTATTAAAAAAAAAAAAAAAAAAGAAAAAAAAGCCTTCTCTCGAACCATTAACACTACCAAATTCCTGAAAAGAAATGATTTTTAATACGGGTTTTAAGTTGCGGCACACTTTCAGCTTGACGAACAGAATCTGGGAACGAATTCCAAACTGACGGGCCCATGTGTCTGGTCACTTGACTTGCTCTCGTTGTGTTCCGTGGCTCAGATGCAAGACTATCCGCACTCCTAGTCGAATAATCGTGATAAAACGAATTAGGCTTAAAAATACTCATAAAAAAAATCCGGTGCAAAACCATTCAGACACTGAAATACAAAAACTCCAATTTGATAATCCCTTATTTCACCAACCTTTAAAATTTTAAACTTTCTAAAAAGTGATTCAGTGCTATCAATACCACGATCATACCTTCCAATCAACCTTATAGCCTTATTCTGCAGAACTTGAACTCTTCTAAAACTGCAACTAAAATTACTCGCCCAAATCAAACAACCATAATTTATATAAGGCGCTATTATGGAAAAATACAATAAAAGCAGAATTTTCAAAGGTAAAAAATTTTGAAAACGGTTCGGAACTCCAAGGCCTCGCGCCAGCTTGCATGCTATGATGTCGCAGTGTTTTCTCCAACTCAAGTTTCGATCCAGGATGAATCCCAGATATCGGATCTCTTCGACTTGTGAGAGCAGTAGGCCATTGTAAATAATGACACCAGGGAGAGTGGGAGCAGAACCAGTCCTCGTAAACATCATAAAATTAGTTTTTGATGCATTGACGCTAAGTAGGCTAGCACAAACAAATTCATGTAGGCCATCCAGCGCCTTATTAGCCTTGAACAAGAGCTCTTGCAGCGACTTTGCTGCAATCACTAAAGCCGTGTCGTCAGCAAAAGAAGTAACTGAAGCTCCGGGAATGTAGAATTTCATTGTGTCTACAAATATCAGGTACAGGAGAGGACCAAGAACTGAGCCCTGTGGAACACCACACTTTATGGGAAACGGCTGAGAAGATTTGTTACTCAGAGTCACTCGTAGCTTCCTTTCACTT
>JAQQPU010020204.1:0-12046 GCA_029168905.1 Artemia sp. Kazakhstan ARC1039
GCTAATCCTAACACGAGTAAAAATTAAAATGAGTACTCAAGTCAAACATAAACTGAACAGAAATTACTGCACACAGAAGTGTGGCTACCGTTCTGTCCCCTTCTTAATCGCAAACTATCCAAGATATAATGTGCTATTGAAAACTATTTGTATTTTTGACAGTGTGGTACAACTTTTCAAAAGATCCACAGAAGTAAAACAATTATAACAATCAAGATGACTAGAAAGAATTAATAAAAATGAACTGGATGCAGTGGCGGATCCAGGGGGTGCCCCTCCCCTAGTGTAGTCTAAAGTAGTGTAATTTACTTAATTAATTCAAGTTTGCGTTAATTAAACTTGATCCTAGCGCAAGCTTATCGGATCAACCTATTTTGCACCCCTCTCAAATTAATTTTATCGGATCAACCTATTTTGTACCCCCTCCCCCCCCCCTAAAAAAAACCTGGGTCCGCCCCTGACTGGATGTTCAATATATAATGATATTAGTTCCTGGAAATCTCAGCTATTCAAGATTCAAGATTTTATTTAACAATAAATTTTCTATTTTTAATTTTATAAATATAAAAAATTCACTTAAAATGTTTCTTTCTATATTTTGGGTACTCATCCTTCAATGCTCGTGCTTTCATTCTTAAAGCCTGCACTCTTTTAATGTAATCCTTTTTTTTAAACCTTCATTAAGTAATTTGGGTGCAAACAATTGTTTTATTCAATTCAAAATCAGATCCCGAATTAATATCTTTTTTTGCGAGAGAATATCACACAATAATTTGTCAAGGTGTTTTGTGTGTTGTCACGGCATAATACTTTTGAAACATTCAATTGACTTGATTCCTCATGGTTGAAGGTCATAAAAATTACAACTTTTGAGCTACAGATGATATATTAGCATTCAAATCACTAAGTGTTTCTTTGAGTGCGTTAGAACCCTAACTATGGTAGCTGACTACAATTGACTTGATCAGCCACTGCGTGACTATGATCTGGGATCATAATCAGGGTTGTGACCACGGTCAGTTCCTAAAGAGCTACAATTGCCCAAATTTGCATGCTACACAGCGATTTTCGTTGCTACAGTATAAAAATTAACTGTAAAAGTGCTAAAATGGCCTTTTTTTGTTACAATTGGGAACTCCGAGCACGTGCTACACATAATGAAATAGTAATAAAATAGCCCTTTTGTGCTACAGGTGGCAACCCTGATCACAATCAAGGTGTAGTGGTTCATAGAGCAGGCGGATGCTACGTCTGACAGGAGTGTGCAACGCGGGAACAAAGGGTACCAGATGTAGCCCGAAGAGGCATGACGTTTTGGAGGTGTGCCATGCCTAGTGAAACAAGTGGCATTTCGGGTTGTACACAAGGTGACAGAAAGTAGGAGCCCCTCGATACAAGTTACAGGTCGGCATGTTTGTGTGTTACTGATCTATATCATGGATAAATAAAGTATAATTTTACTTACGGTGCTACTGATGTCAAATAAATTATGAGTTTTCTATAGTCTTCGTCCGTGATGTTCCCCGTTGCGTGACTTCGGTCTGGGAACGTAATCAAGGCACAGGTATCCCTGGAGCGACCACCTGGAAAACAAATGCACAGGTTGGATATAAGAAATGACAATTTGACAGTTTTCTGTCACGAAGGAGTTGTAATAGATGGGCTGTTACTTTATATCGACAAATAACAATTGAGAAAATCATTTATATTTTAGAAAATATGAAAGTGCCAAGGACAGTGACATATCTTATCGTTTGAACTGGTTAAATGGGAACTTACGAACCATATCTTTATTTATTTTTTCGAAAAATAATTTTGATGTTCTTGATATTTGAATTTTTTCTGGTAAAAAATTGGCTTTGATCTTTGGTTTTTGATTATTGGTAGAAAATTAACTTTGAATTGGCTTTGATCGAAGAATAATTCTGATGTCCATCATACTTGATGTTTTTATTGGTAAAAAAATGGCTTTGATCTTTGGTTTTTGATCATTGGTAGAAAATTGGCTTTGAATTGGCTTTGATCGAAAAATAATTTTGATGTCCTTGATGTTTGAAGTGTTTTATTAGTAAAAAATTGGCTTTGATCTTTGGTTTTGTATCATTGGTAGAAAATTGGCTTTGAATTGGCTTTGATCAAAAAATAATTTTGATGTCCTTGATGTTTGAAGTGTTTTATTAGTAAAAAAGTGGCTTTGATCTTTGGTTTTGATCATTGGTAGAAAATTGGCTTTGATCTTTGGTTTTTGATCATTGGTAGAAAATTAGCTTTGATCTTTGGTTTTTGATCATTGGTAGAAAATTGGCTGTGAATTGGCTTTGATCGAAAAACAATTATAATGTCCTCGATACTTGAAGTTTTTTATTGGTAAAAAATTGACTTTGATCTTCGGTTTTTTGATCGTTGGTAGAAAATTGGCTTTGATCTAAAAAATCATTTTGGTGTCCTTGGTGCTTGAAGTTTTTTATTGGTAGGAAATTGACAAGGAGAACTACGACAGAAAAAGAAAAGGTGAGAGAAATTCGATCCTGGTCATACCAGCTATCTGAAAACAAAACTAATTTTAAACATTTTCTGTTTCATAATTTTTAATCAATACAAAATTGCTAAGACTTCAAGGATAGATAATCATTATATAAACAGCTAGTGAACCGTAATTATTTTTTTCCTGAAATTTTGATTACTATGGTGATTTTCTCTCCTTTTTTCGTTGTTGTTGTTGTTGTTTGTATTTTTACGAATAAAAACAACACTGTTCAAAATTCACATCGTTCTCAATGGAATATAAATTATATTCATGCCGTTTAGAGGTTTTTAAAGGAAGCGATAGGGTAGATAGCGCCACTCTTATTTGGAAACCTTCATTAGCCTTGATAAATGAATTTTTTGCTGTGTCGAAGTTTGTGTTACGAGAAATAAAGACATACTTTTCGAAATGAAAATTTATTCAGTAGAGTATAAATGGTGCTCTAGCCCTTGTAAAGCTATGGGGGTGTGAATAAGCTGGCACCCCCAGCTTAAGAATAAGCTAGGGGGTGCCCTGTCCTATTTGTGGTAATTTCTGTCCGATTAAAGTTTAACTCAATTATTCGTTGTAATTTCTGATCGTTTTGGGTTCATTTCAAACAATTAGTTCATGGTAACGAATTATAAGTAAGGAGCGACCCGGCTCAATAGTAACCAAAACTCTAAAAAAACGGGATTTTGATACTAATAGATGCAACAAAAGCATCAGACTTAATGCCGATTTCAAATATATAAGTTTCATCAAGTTTAGTCATACCCATCAAAAGTTATGCGCCTGAGAAAATTTGGCTGATTTTAGAAAAAAGGGAGAAAGACCCTCTAAAAGTTATAGAACCTTGATGAAAATCACACCTTCATATTCAGCGTATCAGGGAACCCTACTGTAGAGGTTTCAAGCTCCTGTCTACAAAAATGTGGAATTCTGCGTTGTTTGCCAGAAGAAAGATCACGGATGCGTGTTTATTTTTTTTTATTTTTTTTTCCCAGGGCTGATCGTATCGACCCAGTGGTCCTAGAATATCGTGAGAGGACTCATTGGATCGGAAATTAAAAGTTCTAGTGCCCTTTTTAAGTGACCAAAAAAATGGAGGGCAACTAGGCCCCCTCCCACGCTCATTTTTTTCCAAAAGTCACCCGATCAAAATTTTGAGACAACCCTTTTGTTCAGCATGGTCGGAAATATGATAACTATGTTTTTTAGGATGACTTAATCCCCCAAAGTCCCCGGGGGAGGGCTCAAAGTTATGAACTTCACCCAATGTTAACATATAGTATTGGTTATTGGGAAGTATACAGACATTTTCAGGGGGATTTCTTCTGTTAGTGGGGGGGGGATAGGTCGGGAGTTATGTGGAAGGATCTTTACATGGATGAAGTTTTCACGTGGGAAGGGACATTGCTATGAAGGGGGTGCCAGATTTCACAGCATTATTTAAAAAAAAGGTCTGAAATTAAATAAAAAAACAGCAAGTTTTTCAACTGAAAGTAAGGAGCAACATCAAAACTTAAAACTAACAGAAAATATTACGTATATGATTGGGTTCACCCCTAGTCAATACCTCGCTCTTTAAGCCAAAGATTTTTTAGTACTTTCATAAGAGCTATTTATTCTAATTAACGGCCTTTGTGATAAAGGGGTCATTTTTAAAGAATTGGAACAAAATTCGAACTTTAGCGTAATGAGCGAGGTATTGACTAGGGGACAAACCCTCTAATATACGTATTAAAAATATATGAATATAGAACTTCGTTACGTAATTTAATTCGTAAGTTACGTATATTTATTACTAATTAAAACGTTCGTAAATAAAATTATACAACATTCGAGAAAGCCATTTAAACAAATAAATGTAAAATTAATATGCAAATTTGGTGTTGATTATACATGTACAGTGAGCCAAAATCAAAACCTGCATTTATTCAAAAACGTTCAAAAATTAAATAAAAAAAACAAGTTTTTTTTTTAACTGAAAGTAAGGAGCGACGTTAAAACTTAAAACGACCAGAAATTATTCCATATATGAAAGGGACTGTCCCCTCCTCACACAACTCTACACACAACCCACAACTCTATTTTTTAAACAATAAAAAACTTTAGCGTAAACAGCGAGGCGTTGAGAAGGGGACAGTCCCTTTCATATACGGAACAATTTCTGTTCGTTTTAAAGAGTCAAACTTTGACAAAGAGTCTAACTTTAACATATAGAGCAAGACTTGCGGAAAGGGTAGTCCCCTCGTATACAGAATAATTTCAAACCTTTTAAGTTTTCTAGACTGTTTTTCAAATTACGCCTGGAAATCCCCCTCCCTCCCACCTATCTTTGTTTCAAATTTCTTCTGGAAAATTATGCTCCACTGAAATTTTTCCCGTGAAAATACCCCCCCCCCCAGAAAATCCACCCCTCAAAATTGTTTCGTATATTTCCTAATAACAAAAACCATGTGTAAAAATGGGCAAATTTCACAACTTACAACCTTTTCGCCAGAGTCTTTGAGGGGGAGGGGATCTTATAATTCCTAAAGGCATAGTTTTAGACCTTTCATCATTGCAAAACCAAATGGCTATCCTGAATTTTTATCGTATCTCTTTGGGGAAAAAGTGGCGTGCGAGGGGGGCTAGTTGCTCCAAAATCTTTTTGATCTCTTAAAAAGGACACTAGAGCCTTTGTTTTTCGTTTGAATGAGCCCTCTCTCAATATTCTAGGACCATGGATTCCATGCGATTACCCCTGGGGAAAAAACAAAACAAACAAACAAACTAATAAACATGTATCCGTGATCTTTCTCTTGGCAAAAAAAAAATCCACATTTTGTAAATAGGAACTTGACTTTTTAGGGCTGTTTTCCCCCTTTTTCGAAAATCAGACAAATATTCCAGGCTCGTAAATTCTGAGGGGTAACATTAAACTTAATGAATTTTACATATTTAGAATCAGCATAAAAATTCAATTTTTGATAAACCTATTGTTGTCCAAATTCCATTTCTAGAGTTTCGGTAGCTACTGGGCAGAGTCGCTCCTTACTTAGAGTTTGGAGGACTGTTTGATTGTTATTTGACTTTATTTCAGCTTCTCTTTTGGTTAGCCTAACTCTTACTTTTTTTGAAAAATTTCTATTTTGGTAAAGCTTTATTTTATATTTGACGGTTAAACATCATGAGACAATTTGAATAGCTTCAGAACTAAATTTCAATTTTAATACAAGTACAAGCCATATTGAGCTTGTAAGTAAAATGAAACCGAAACATTAAAAATAATAACAATAATTGACCAAACAAGAAAGTTAAAGCTAAACAAAGTTCAAAGACCTGAATCATTTACGCTGTCTTCTAAATCTAAATTCAAATAACAGTTTTTGAGGTGTTGTAAAATTAGGAGATTATTCAACCAAAAAACTTTTGCCAAAAAACTACTGAAATTATTGCACATTAACAAAGCTGCAACCGTGAGCAAGAACTAAAGTAGTGAAGGACGCTGTCAAGATTTTTTTAACCAGTGGGTTGGGGTTTAGGTTACGTAACCAATTAAAAGATGCCACGATAATAAATTAAAGCGTTCTATCTCAGGCAGCGCGCTAGCACTCCCAAGTAAAGAACGATGTGGGCACAATGTGTTTTCGGTTTTTTCTCCATACCCAGGCACTTCGTATCGAAGGAGTTGTCGTAGAAACTTCGAAAAGGGCTCATTCGATTGGAAATTAGAGTGGCTAGTGCCCTTTTTAATAGTCGGAAGTGATTGGAGGGCAACTAGCCCCCCCCACGCCCATCTTTTCCCCAAACACATCCAATCAAAATTTTGAGATAGCCATTTTGTTCAGCGTAGTTGATTTCCAGATAGAAAATGCGTTTTTGAGGAGGACACTCCCCCACAACCCTTGGGGCAAGGGTTTTAAGTTATAATTTCTTAAACCACATTGGCCTGACATCACATAAAGAAAGAAAAACGAGCAAAAATGGGGTTTTTATAGGCCAAATGAAGATACTGAAAAAACGAAGCGAATATTTCGAGAGGACAAACGCCTCTCTTCTTCAGCGCGAAACGAAACGATGTATCAATAAAAGCCAAAAATTAAAAGAATTAAAACCAAATACCTAACAACCATAAAAGCGAGTTATTCGCCAATATCCGCGATTTGCACAAAATCCAAAAAATATGATCTGCCATCGACGGATACTAGCGAACAACTGAACAAAAGAAAGGAATCAATTCATTCACTCGACAAAAAAACGAACCAGCAATTAAATAAGTTGGAAAACTATGTCACTTGATTTCGGATTTTAATTAAGGCATTTCTTGCAGACATTTCTCGAAATATTCGCTTCGTTTTTTCAGTATCTTCATTTGGCCTATAAAAACCCCATTTTTGCTCGTTTTTCTTTCTTTATGTTTTAAGTTATGCCCTGAGGGCATACAAGAATGATGTTGGCACAATGTACTATTTTTTTTTCCTTTAGAGCTGGACACTTCATACGGAAGTGGTCTACGTAGAAACTTCAAAAGGGGCTCATTCAATTGGAAATTGAGAGTTCTAGTGCCCTTTTTAATAGTCGAAAATGATTGGAGGGCAAATAGCCCCCCCCCCACGCCCATCATTTCCCAGAACACATCCAATCAAAATATTGAGATAGCCATTTTGTTCAGTGTAGTTGATTTCCAGATATAAAATATGTTTTTGAGGAGGACACTCCCCCACAACCCTCAGAGCAACAGTTTTAAGTTATGCCCGGGGGGCATATAAGGTTTTTATAGAAGGCGTTGTCGCTTCAAAACAGGCTCATTCAATTGGAAATTCGAAGGGCTAGTACCCTTTTTGATAGTCAAAAGTAATTGGGGGGGGGGGCAACAAGCCCCTCCTCCCATGCCCACCATTCCCCCAAACACATCCAATCAAAATTTTGAGATAGCCAGTTTGTTGATCGTAGTTGATTTCCAGATACAAAATATGTTTTTGAGGAGGAAACTCCTCCACAGCCCTCAGGGTAAGGGTTTTAAGATATGCCCTGGGGGCATATAAGGTTTTTTTTAGAATGCGTTGTCGTAGAAACTGCAAAAAAGGCTCATTCGATTCGAAATTCAAAGGGCTAGTTCTCGTTTTAATATTCGAAAGTTATTAGAGGGCAACTAGCCCCCCCCCCCCCCGGGCCCATCAAATCCCCAAACACATCCAATAAAAACTTTGAGATAGCCATTTTGTCTAGCCTAGTTGATTACCAGATAGAAAAATATGTTTTTGAGGAGGACACTCCCCCACAGCCCTCAGGGCAAGGGTTTTAAGTTATGCCCTGGGGTCATATAAGGTTTTTAAAGAAGCCGTTGTCGTAGAAACTTCAAAAAAAGCTCATTCGATTGGAAATTCAAAGGAATAGTGCCCTTTTTAATAGTTGAAAGTGATTGGAGGGCAACTAACCCCTCTCCACGCCCATCATTCCCCCAAACACATCCAATAAAAATTCTGAGATAGTCATTTTGTTCAGCGTAGTTGATTTTCAGATAGAAAATATGTTTTTGAGGAGGAGACTCCCCCACAACCCTCGGGGCAAACCCCTATGCCTTCCCATGGCCAGAACATAATTTGCACTTTACTGAAAAAAATACAAATGAATGTGCATTGTCAGTGTAATATACATATACTGATATTCAGTAATCAAAATCTTAATATTATTTGAATTGTTAAAGTTATAAAGATAAAAACATTTATATTTTTTTCAGTAAAGAGCAAATTATGTTCTGGCCATGGGAAGGCATAGGGGTTTTGAGCCCAAATTATGTTAATTTCTGCTCGTTTTAAGTTTGACTCGGTTATTTATTGTAATTTCTGTTTCTTTTGGGTTTCATTTATTTATCGGTGCTGATTTGTGGTAGTTTCACGCTTGGTAGATTATTTGATTTTATTTTTGCTCATTTTTTTGTTTAATGAAGTTCTTTACTTTTCTTTGAAAAACTTATTTTGTGGAAAAAGTTTTTTTAATTAATATATATTAATAACGAATAATATCTTCATTTAAATGGAAATTATTCCGTTTTACATGAGTGTGATGACAAAGGGGGACAAATACACAGAAATCAGGGTCTCAAAAGTTTTTTTTATTGTTTTTCATTTTCCAAAGGACCTTTGGAGGCACCTATGGAAGCAGTGCAAGCTGAAAAAATAAATCAAAGTTTTCCTTCCCAGAGGTTTTAGACAGAATTAGACAACATTTAAAAAATATGGAGTGTCTCTACAGTAGAACCATAGTGACCTTTAGAATATTTCATATACCACAAACTTGAAACGTTTTTGTTTGCTACGTGTGGGTTTTACGTTTTCAGTAGAGCGCTAGTTTGCATATTTCACAAGCGTAGGTAAATATAAGCAGTTCGTTTATTTACGCTAGTTTTGTAATATATTCTACATAGACTGCGAACCAAAATTATTACTCGTCGTAAGTTTCAACTTTACTCTTTGCTTCTATCATTTTTTTTCATTTTTTTTTTTTTTTTTACAAGAGTCAAATTATCTTTTTTTTTCTCTTATTAGAACATAATTTTTCAACGTCACATATGAAGCACTAAAACTGCTGAAAGGAGAGCAAAGCTCGAGGTCATTCACAATTAGTATAAAAGGCAAGAGTGGGAACTGGGGAATAGTGGGGCTTGACAATGTTGAGCTCTACCTAGAAAACAGAAACCTGACTCCCACAATTCCCAGAGTCCCAGATCATTTATTTTCACGTCCCAGATTATTTATTTTCATTATCGTTCACTCCATGCATCTTTCTCTCTCTATGAATCTGAAATCTTTGCCTTGACCGTCAGCAGAGCGTGATTTGCAAATATTTACCAGGTTCATAAAATGGGACGTTTCACCATATTTTGTTATTGAAAAATTGACCACATTTACACTTTTTTATACTTAACGGAATGTGAGTCCTGTGGGAAATATTCTTTTACAATTTGTATATGTAATTTAGCAATAGATAGATTTCAACTCGTTTATAAATGTGTGCACTCATTTAGGTGATTTCTTTATGGCTTTAGAACTTAATTAAGCCTTCCTGTATTTGTATTTGAAACCGGTCAAACGCATCAAATATCTTCAATGAAGATGTGAAAGGTGGCAAGTGCAGAATGATCTGCATCTACATTTCATCTACATTCTGCATCTACATTTTGTCTGCATCTATGTTTCAAGATTTAAATATATCTACTTGAAATAGAAAAAAATCGGGAGGTTTTCAGCATATTGTGCTACTAAAGGGTTTACCAGATTCAACCTTATTCTTACTCTTCTTAAGGCCGTTCAATATCTGAAAAATGTTTTGCGAATCCCAGCGTCGTCTGATTATCTCAGCTGGGAAAGTAGAATAGCCAAGGCTCCGGTTTTTTTTTATAGTTGAGAAAAGTTTGGAAGAATAGGAAGATAGATGTGCAAATCAAGGTTAGAATATTATAAGCTACAGTGATGAAAGTGATCAAATATGGTTCTGAAGCTTGGGCGCTCCGAAAAAACGGAAGAGGATTTGCTAGATGTTTCCAACAGAAATTACCAACGGATTGTTTTGGGTACACGACTGACTGACCGTATTTCAAACAGTGGGCTGTACGAAAAGTGTGGTTCATTCCCGCTTTCTAGGACTATAATGAGAGAAAGGTTGAGATTACTAGGGCATGTTCTGCGGATGAAGGATGACAGATTGCCCGTTATCGAAGCTTCCCTGCACTACAGAGAACTCCCAGAGTAATTTGGTAGAAATTAAAAGGGGGTCAGTAAATGCGTTAACAGTTCGGAGGGCTAACGAGTGGCTAGTTTAAAATAAAAATAAGATATAAGGTAATCTTTTACTAATTTTTAAGCAAAGTGCTGTCTATTGCATGTACCTACAGCACAACAACTGTGCCCTATGTGGGCAAGGATTTTTAATCAAAGCGGGTAGTTCCCCAAGAAAGTCCCATATGTATGTCCGAATATTTTTTGGGAATACCCTTTCCTGAACTTCAAAAAGATAATTCTGCTCCATTCAATCGAAAAAACTAAATTTACATTTTCCGATGATGTAAAATTTATATAAACAAAATACTACTACTGGTGTTGCTAACAACTCACTGGAGCACCAAGCCGCCTGAGGCCAAGACTGTTACGAACGCTTCTCCTCCATTCCGATTTATTCAAAACCACCCTGTTCATACCCTCCCAAGAAGTTCCCATTCCCCTTAAATATTTCCTTCCATTCGGGTACGACCTACTTTTTGTTTGGCCCTAGACGGTTGGCCGACAAGAGCGATCTTTGGCAATATGTCATCCTTCATTCGCAGAACGTTTCCTTGCTATCCTAAAACGCGAGAAGTTAGATGTTATTTTCTAAGATTTCCGATAAAGTGGGTGTCGACGTTCATTTTACTCTCGTTTATTTGGATCTCTTATCCAAGCTCTAGAACTTATGGCAAGACCGCCCAATCCATTCTAAATAGTTTGGCGACTCAAACTAAGAAAAAGATGGGGCGATTCTTTAAAGTACCATATATTCTTAATGGAATGTGCGTCCTGCGGAAACATTCTTTTTACAATTTATGTATTTAATTTAGTAATAGATTAGCATGAACTCATTGTTAAGAATGTAAACTCATTTAAGTGGTTTCTTTATGGCTTTCTTGGGCGCATTAGTGAGGCTTCCTGGGTTTTGTATTTGAAACTGATCAAACGTATCAATTGTCTTCAATGAAGACAAGATAGGTGTCAAGTGCCTATTGACCCATATTTCGAGCACAGATGATCAACCATTGTGACAAATATTTGGGGCAAGAGGAAGAGTATGATTATTCTTTAAATGGCAATATGCGAAAGTAAAGTGTTTACTGAAAGTAAAACTAACTGGTACTATTTGAGGTACTTCCTTGTTAGCTAGTACACACTCGAGAATTTGTATCGCGAACATCAAACAACCGGTTTTCATGGTCCTTATACCAGACAATTAGCTTCGGCTCAGTTGAAAACTACATTGTGTAGCTATACTTTAATTAAATATTTAGTTAGTATTTTGGTTAGTTTAGGTTACGTATTTAATATAATGCGGTCTGGACGACCCCCTTTCTATAATTCCCTGTTATATTTTCCATAATCTTGTTGCTAAACTATTATATTTTCATAATATTTTTGTACATTTCATTATCATTAGCCTAACTTCAATTCTTGAGTGTACACTAGCTAACAAGGAAGTACTCTATTTGAGTAGACACCTAAAACAAAAATTTCTCCAAAGGTGGTGGTGGTGGGGGGAGGGGGTTAATGGTAACCCCCTTTTCCATTGTACCTTTAGGCCTATCACTATTTAAAATGTGTTTTTGGCCGTTTGTTCTTTCCTAGGACAAAAAAGCGAGGCAATTTTTAGATTGCTAATTTTGTGCTCTTTTTGTGGTTAAAGCCACGTTTTTGACGATTAACCCCCCCCCCCCCGTCTCCTGATGGTCTCATAACTTAAAATAGAACTGGTATTATTTGGTTCCTTATGTTGTGCTTCTTTAAATATAAATAATCACTGACAATA
>JAQQPU010020205.1:0-15727 GCA_029168905.1 Artemia sp. Kazakhstan ARC1039
TTTCCAAAAATCTTCTCTTCTATAACAAACTAGACTGCTTATTTTTCCAAAAATCTGCTCTTCTACAACAAACTAGACTGCTTGTTTTGCCAAAAATCAGCTCTTGTACAACAAACTAGTCTGTTTATTTTACCAAAAATCTGCTCTTCTAAAACAAACTAGACTGCTTATTGTGCCAGAAATCTGCTCTTCTACAACAAACTAGACTGCTTGTTTTGCCAGCAATCTGCTCTTCTACAACCAACTAGACTGCTTATTTTGCCAAAAATCTGCTCTTCTACAACAAACTAGACTGCTTATTTTGCCAAAAATCTTCTCCTCTACAACCAACTAGACTGCTTATTTTGCCACAAATCTGCTCGTCTAGAACAAACTAGACTCCTTATTTTGCCAAAAATCTGCTCTTCTACAACAAAATAGACTGCTTGTTTTGCCAAAAATCAGCTCTTCAACAACAAACTAGTCTGCTTAATTTACCGAAAATCTGCTCTTCTAAAACAAACTAGACTGCTTATTTTTCCAGAAATCTTCTCTTCTATAACCAACTAGACTGCTTATTTGCCAAAAATCTGCTTTTCTACAACAAACTAGACTGCTTATTTTGCCAAAACTCTGCTCTTCTATAACAAAATAGACTGCTTATTTTGTCAGAAATGTGCTCTTCTACAACACACTAGACTGCTTGTTTTGCCAAAAATCTGCTCTTCTAAAACTAAATAGACTGCTTATTTTGCCAAAAATCTGCTCTTCTACAACAAACTAGACTGCTTATTTTGCCAGAAATCTGCTCTTCTATAACAAACTAGACTGCTTAATTTTGCCAAAAATCTGCTCTTGAACAACAAACTAGACTGCTTGTTTTGCCAAAAATCTGCTCTTCTACAACAAACTCGACTGCTTGTTTTGCCAAAAATCTGCTCTTCTACAACCAACTAGACTACATATTTTGCCAAAAATCTGCTCTTCTACAACAAACTAGACTGCTTATTTTGCCAGAAATCTGCTCTTCTATAACAAACTAGACTGCTTAATTTTGCCAAAAATCTGCTCTTCTACAACAAGCTAGACTGCTTGTTTTGCCAAAAATCTGCTCTTCTACAACAAACTAGACTGCTTGTTTTGCCAAAAATCTGCTCTTCTACAACCAACTAGACTGCTTATTTTTCCAAAAATCTGCTCTTCTACAACAAACTATACTGCTTATTTTGACAAAAATCTGCTCTTTTACAAAAAACTAGACTGCTTGTTTTGCCAAAAATCTGCTCTTCTTCAACAAACTAGACTGCTTATTTTGCCAAAAACCTGCTCTTCTACAACAAACTAGACTGCTTGTTTTGCCACAAATCTGCTCTTCTACAACAAACTAGACTGCTGATTTTGCCAGAAATCTGCTCCTCTATAACAAACTAGACTGCTTAATTTTGCCAAAAATCTGCTCTTCTACAACAAACTAGACTGCTTATTTTACCAAAAATCTGCTCTTCTACAACAAACTAGACTGCTTATTTTGCCAAACATCTGCTCTTTGAGTTTGCTGACTAGACTGTTTAATTTGCCAAAGACAGTTGAGAATGGGGGCCTATTTAAAACATCGAACCGTAGGGAAGTTATTCTAGTAGTGTTTGAAATATTCAGAAATTTTCAACGCCTTGAAATTATCAGAAAGCCCCTTAGTATAGAGGTTTGGTGCACCACAAGTTTGTAATATTTAATTCAATGAATATTCTAGAAACTGCTTCATTTTTAACCCTACAGCTTAAGCCCTCGCTGTTTTAATCCTTAACAGCATTCTGGAGTCTCATTGGGGAGGCAGGTACCATTGAATATTTCAGGATTAATCCTTATGAATATACAAAATAACTTTTTAATAAGTCAAATACTCCAAACTTGATTCTTATTTTTTTCAGAAATATGAATAGTATAAACTGCAACACTTTAAAATACACGTAAACACGTCAAAAAAGGCTGGTTTTCTTTTTTTATGGGATACAAAAAACACGGATTGTTTTTCAGCAGTCTTATTCCCCTAAAATTTTGTTCCCTAGAAGCTTATGCCTGTTTCGCGATCAAGATGGAATGATTCCTCCCTTTTAATGTCTTCATTATACAAAATTTGGCATTACTATAAGGTGTCGTTATTTGTAGACCTCAATTAAATTTAAATAGACTTTTTTTGTCTGCAAATCAATGCTAGAATACGATTAATGATTGGAAATCAAAACATGGATTTGTGTTTAGTTTTAGGTACACATTTAGTTTGCGGCAAAATTTTGTTCAAATATTAGTTGACTCCTTAGATATAAAATTTTTCATTTAGAGATTATATTATATAATTATTGTTTATAAGTTTACTTCTATGTCTATAGGTACTAGTATATTGCTTAAGATATATTTTTCCCTGTGATATTTTAAAACCATGAAATTTGACAGTCATAAACTATAATTCTTTCCTGTTGTATTTCTCTTCAAGGCTCACGTTCCCTCGGTAGTGAAATCCTCCTAGTTTCTCAAGAAGACAAACATAAAACTTATTTATTCCTGTAAGGCTCATTCTTCAAAACCTCTGAAACAGGTCAAGTTCTTAGATGTCTGTCATATTTTTTTTTCACACTTGCCTCTCTCTCTGGACTTTGCGTTGTTTCATTCTGTTACTTTATTAAATAAATTGTCAGGCTTGTTATAAGTTGTTTCATTATTTATCTCCTTACCCTTGTTATCCTATTAAGAGGCGTGGCTATGTTCTCTAGCACCAAGTGGCACTGACAGTTTTCCAACTCCTTCAACTACTTTAAAGCTTTCCCCCGACGAATTTCTAAGAAAAATACACAAAAAGGAAATAGCTCTAATGCCTGGAAGTCAGATTTCTGCAAGTGTGGAAATCATACCTAATATTTTTGAAGAATATTCATGGTCTTGGACATCATTTCAGGACTAGTTTTTTTTTTCCTTTTTTATCATGCCTTTCTCTTTGTGTGTGTATTATTATTTATTTGCTTCAGTTAGGGTTTCATAGAATTTTACATAGTTGCTCAGCATTTTTACTATGTTGCAAAAGCTTATTCTTGATAAATACCCTTTTTACCTTATCCTAATAAAAAAGAGTACATTTTATGTCGTTTTCCCTAACAAAAGAATTCATAAAATAAGTCAAACATTCATAAAAACATTACACAAAGAATTTACATACAAATTATGATGCATGCCTTCTTTTGGGTGAATAATCATAAACTTTTGCTGTTTTCAACTTGGCAATTTTTGTTCGAATTTTTCTTAAGAATTTTCTGGATTAATAAGAAATGCAGACTGAGCTGTAATGCGAGGCTGAACAACAAAAAGTTCTAATGGAACAAAAGTTTCCGACTTATAGAATTAACATATAAAAAGAAATGCTCCAAAGGTCCTATGAGCGGAAAGAATTGCTTCATAACCATTTTAGAAATATACTATTCCAGATGAAAACAATCAAGTTTAACAAGTTAATTTAAAGTATAAAGTTTTGTATCAAGTTTAAAATTTTGTGTTTTTTGTGTCCGAAAAGCGAAAGGGAATACATGGCTCGTTACAAAAATGCTTTGCAAGTGATAAACTGTAAAGCATTGAAAGTATCAAGGACAAGTATCAATGACAATTTAAAATTTTGTGTTTTTTGTGTCCGAAAAGCAAAAGGGTTCGTTACAAAAATGCTTTGCAAGTGATAAACTGTAAAGCATTGAAAGTATCAAGGACAAGTATCAATGACAATTTAAAATTTTGTGTTTTTTGTGTCCGAAAAGCGAAAGGGTTCGTTACAAAAATGCTTTGCAAGTGATAAACTGTAAAGCATTGAAAGTATCAAGGACAAGTATCAATGACAATGAAAAATTCAATCTGATTGCTGTAATTGGTCAAGCGCAAAATTAACCAACCATATGCATCCTACAAAAATTGGAACAATCAACTTTTCAATTTTTCAATTGGAAGTCAACTTTTAATGAGAAAGACCGCGTTGGATTTGCCACGTATTTCAACCTTTTATGCATCCTCGTTAGTGTAAAAGATGCTATTTTTGGTACGTAAAGTTAAATAATTTGATGCTGTGCTATGCTTTTCCTTTAAATTCTATAAAAATGTATGGCAAGATATCCTTTTTTCTAGGGAGAAAATAGAGAGAAAACAAACTTAAAAACGGTGAACTTTAGAGAAAATTGGTATGAAAACAGAAAAAAGTTAAAATTATGAAAGTGGAAGCACTGTGCAATTGTTTAGCAATTTCTGGTACCAAATTTAACAACAAAGATATGTGAGTAAAAACTTAGCTGGAAACACATGGTGCCAAACAAGTTAAAAGGGGTAGCTTTTCTCTTGAGTGTAGTTGTTCTTGGGAATAAATAATTGCTAATGTTTGAATTTTACTCATGAAAACATTATCAAATTTAACTAATGAGGTTTGCTTTGTTATTGTCGCAATTCAACACGGCAGCACTGATGAAAACGGGGTAACGTCCTGAAATATTCATCATTTTGAAATAACCGAGAGAAAAATTTTATAAAATCGCGGTTCCAGGTATGAATATCTTAAAGTAGGGTCAGGGGACAAAAACTGTTTTTATTTTGTTGTGCTTGGCACCCTAGAACTGAAACCTCTTATAGTTCTATTTTTGTGGTCTCTTCTCGTGGTTATAAGATTGATTTTATATGAGCACATAACATGGTTATATAGCATAAAAACAAGTACCAAGGGGCTCGAAAAGTCAACGAAAGAGGAAGAGTCAATAATTTAAATGATCTCTTATTTGGATTGTAGATACCTCAGAAAATTGGTAAGCACCTTCACCTAGACCAATCTGCTTTTATTCACTTATGTTGTTGACGCATTTTATTTCTTGTATTAATTTATTAATACAGTTATTAAAATATTAATATTAATATAATAAATGTATTAATTAATTTAGTTTCGAGGCAATTTCCTGTCCTCTCCATGACTTTCCAGAGTTTTTTTTTGCATTTTTCATAGGATCTGTAGGTATTCTGTGTTTTTTACTCTACTCCTCCTCCCAAAAATGTTGGAATCCTGCTCAAAAACAATATCCTGTATACAATATCCCGTATATCCTGCTAAATATATACTGTATATCCTGCTATATATATATATATATATATATATATATATATATATATCCTGCTGTATACAATATCTTGTATATCCTGCTATATATATTTTATTATGAGACTTAATTCAGAAAAAAAAAACAGATCATTACACTGTTTTAGCTTTAAAGGGTGCTAAATTATAAAAGAAACCTGGTTGAAAATTAAAAAAAAGCTAAAAGCTTAAGCTGTTCTAAACAGTTTAAGAAGTAGTAGCTCTCCTTTGAAGGTAGAGATGACTTTGGAAATTAATTAACTGTTAGCGTTGGAATTGTAACGGGCGGAAAGCAATGTCAAGTTCAGCCATTGTAATAAGCTTCACTTATTTATTTTCACGGTTCAAAACACAGTATAAAGATATAGCAGTAAGTTTACCGCAGATAATTTCTGGCTCTTCAT
The DNA here is from genome assembly GCA_029168905.1 of Artemia sp. Kazakhstan ARC1039. Lineage (NCBI taxonomy): Eukaryota > Metazoa > Arthropoda > Branchiopoda > Anostraca > Artemiidae > Artemia > Artemia sp. Kazakhstan ARC1039. Next base: position 5,527 of record JAQQPU010020205.1, read on the forward strand.
TCTCGGTGCGGACAAACAGCTCCTCCCACTTATTCTTGCATAGGCGCGCACAAACAGCTCCTCTCATTTGATCTGCCATCAGCGGTCCCATTACCCTGGAAGACGTATTTTGGCAGATACTTTCTCAAAATGCCTTTTCAACCAACCTGAAACTTCGAAACCTACTTTTAATTCCTAGAAACATCTAATAATAACATTTCACTACTTATTACCGATTTTCATATATGTATTGGAATAAATTAATTTAAAATTAGTTTCTTCAAAACTTAGTGTTCCAACGTTGAAGCCAAGTTTCGCGTTCAAGAGAAATCTGACTAATCTACCCGTGAAAAGATCTAATGTCGCTTAAGTTTATACGTTCTCTGGAGCACTCGCACCTCGGTCCGGGTTTTTATAATGGATGAGATAAGGAAAGATCATACTGCCATTAATTTATATACAGTGGTTCAAAATGGCGACGCCAGCAAGTGTGTGGTACTACCCTAGAAACTTCATAATTTTGCAACAATCGAGAGAAAATCTTAGAAATCCTAGAAATCTTAGAAATGTTTTCAGGAACGAATCCATCATATTTTTGTGGCCTTTGTGCTTTAACATGTTGAAATCAAACTCAATAGCTTTTAATCTATTTCGAACAAGATCATAACCATTACCCCCTTCTTCAAACAATAAAAGCTGGGGGCGCAGAAACTAAAATAGCAGACTTGAATTTATTTTGAACAGTTAACGTATTGTTTTCATGACTAATTCTTATTTAATTTCTCCTCTGGAAGCAAGAAAACGGTTTTAGTAAGTTTTGCTATGTTACCTTACTTCAAATGGATTGTTCTGTTTCATCCCATTGGGGAATAGATGATAGTAGCATTGGATTACAGAACAGGGATTGCACTCAGTCTATTTCTTGTAATAAAGTGCCAACTCCGTACTTTATACAGTAAACATCATTCTCGGAATTGATATCAGTAATGTCAAGCCAAACTAAATGGTTTTATTTTAGAGTAAATTAGTTTTTCTGTTGAAAAAAAAACCTGCCAAATATAATTTTGAGAAAGAAATATGAAAGATGCAAACAACACTTTGCTGCTGAGAAATCGTTTGAAGGTACTTTTTTTTAATCGTGCCTTACATGACTCGTTTTGTTGTGAGATTAATTTTCGCTTTGAGTATAAAACTACAGTTTAAATTGCAACTGTCTATTTTAAGTTAAGAAAAAATAGGGCTACATCAGTTAGAGCTGCTACAAAAAATTACAGTCTTGTTTATAAATAGCTCACGTAAGAAAAAATGGTACTTATGCTTAAGATGGTCCCTTTTATAAATTGTGCAAGGAAACCAGTCATGAAAAAACCGCCAGACGGGTTAACTGCAAGAGTGTTCACGATATTCAAACTTTTATTTTTTGGGGTTTACGGGGGTGGGGAGAGGTATCTAGGTTAGGTTACGTATCTAATATATGCTATGCTGAACACCACCCCCTAATGTGCAAATATATAGCCCAAATTTGTTTAAAACTATTATATATTCATCCTATTTTATTTTATTTTATTAGCATTAACCAAACTTGACTTCTTTAGCAGTATATAGAAGTGACCTTCTAATGCATAAGTACCGAAAAAATATATCTAAAAATGTGACTCTGAAGGCCTTACCCCTAAGTGGATTCCCTTTTACATACCTTGAATATAAGCAATTATATATTGGGAAAGGGAGGAAATAGAAAAACTTAGAAAATGCGATTTATGCGGAAAATAAGCAATCATAAAAATGTTGAGATTTCAGCGGGGATAGGGAACAGCCCAAACGTCTTTGGAAGTTACAAAACAGTGAGAAAAACTTTAATTTGGGGTTTCTGCACTTCCTTGTTGATTTATTCCAATGCAATGGGTATAGATCAATCAAAGTAGAAAGAAAAAGGCTGGCGATTTTGTCAAAAGAATTACATGTGTATATTTAAATTCTTGGGAATCACAAGCAGTTTTGGGACATATATTTGAGCACAAACGACTTAAAGCTAGAAAAGAAAGACATTTGGTCGAGTAAAAGATGAAAATTTTTAGTTGAGATTTCTACCCTTTTCCTCTCCCAACAAATATCATCAGGTCAAGAACCTTAAAGTGTATAAATAAGACGCTGGTTCTTAATTGAAATAAATCTCGGTTAATATCCAACAAATATCTCTGGTGTACTTCAAAATCCAAATGACATGAATTTATGGACTCTCTTTTCACTCCGCCTGCATAGTCTGGAAACCCAAAAGGCTTTATTTGGCACTTGATCTTACATCCCACAACGCTTCATTGACATCTGACAGCCGCTTTGGATACATAATTGAATGAACAGACTCACCCCCTCCCTACGCTAAGGTCAGATAACATACGAACCACGTAAAAGTACAACTAGGGTACTTACTGTTATTTTCTGCTAGGTTTGCTTGACATCCAGCGATCTCCTCTGATCTCCTGATGAAGAAAATCTGCTGATGGCATTGTATCCTATTAGATGTGCTAATGATAAAAAAAACGGATCTAGGTCAGATTCCCGATAAGCATAGCTAGATGCTAGCTCCTACTTTCCACCAAGATTGGTAAAGATCAGACTATTATTTCTGGCAGATGTCCTGTTAATACTTGTCTTGGGATCCCCTTCTACTTACCTACCCATCAAAGGTCAGGTTACGTCCAGATAGCCCAAAGGCATAGCTAAGAGTCTAGTATTAATTTCTTATAACTTGGTTGATATATTGCAACCCGAATCTAGTATATGGACCAATGACAATATTCTGGAAGCCCTTTATACTCCCCAACCCTTAAATTTCACATTGTAGTTAAGATTTGTTTTATTTTGTGTCTTATCCTGTATCTTATATGCCCCTGAAGTTTCAGGAAATTTCATAAAAATAAAGAATCCATTTTGAAAAATTGGAAATTCCAAGTTAATTTTCCCAAAATTACTTCTTAGAAATATAGAAGAGATGGAACACTTATGATCTCGATACTCAAGAGGAAATTCATGCTTTATACGATCGTACATGAAGTGATCCTTATGAAGTTTTCTTCCAAGGTTACCATAGTTTCATTTTGTTCCTTGTCAATTCTGTTTTGCAGGCTAAAAACAGAATTATATAATGTATTTTTGGAAAATTAATGAAACTTCAAAGAAAATTTTTATTTGACTGGTGGTTTGTATACCGAAATAGGTTTCCAAATATCTACCGTTTACTGTTACTGAGTTAATGATCACTGATCCTGGAAAAGAAGTATCTAAACAGAAGTTGTTTCTCCACAGAATAATAAAAATCCATTTTACATGGACTACAGATATGCCCTGAGACAAATGAGCCGCTACGCGGCAATATGACCTCTAAAACTGGAATTTTGTATAAATAAATCTTTGATATTAAAGAGATTTTGTATCATAGAAATTTCGCTTGAATATATTTTGGCTCTGTTTGGGCCAAAGTTGTCGTTTTGCGTTGCAAAGCTGTAGACATTGACTCTTTTCAGTGGCAAGGCGTCGATCTCTACCTATCGTTCATTAAATGAAAGGTTTGATTGTGTCTTTCCAACACTACAGCCAGTTATGGGCGTGGTGCACCGAGATAAAGCTGTGTATAAAAAATATTGCACGGAAAGGTCAGTACTAAATCCAGGGATTAACAAGTACGCGCAGCTTGGTCTTCTCGGATCGCCAACTCCTACTGACGCATACGATCTACATCAGGCCTATTCTTGAGTATTCCTGTCCCGTTTGGGGTCCCCAAAGTCAAAACATTGCTAACATATTACCAAAACTTGAAGATGGTCAAAACCATGCTATTAAAATAATCATCTCACCTGCTTCGTCAACTGTATAAGGCTCTTGAACTAGCCCACATTATTCACTAGAAGACATGGTTTAATAGTGAAATTCAGAATAGTGCCATTGGAAAAATAGAAACACCGATCTTTTTTCCATTATCCGTACAAATAAGCATAAATAATAGGCATCAAAATAAACAAAAATAAAAGGGAGCCTAAGTGAGTTTAACAGTGCAATAAAAGAAAGCATTAAAAATGAGCTTTATTGTTTTATTTAGGAACTAAAATACAAGGAAATTTGGGGGAACTGAGGTGAGCAAGGAAAAACATAAACTCTCTGCGAAGATATTTCAACTGTCACTTTAAAAAATTCGATGCGTCAACTGCTTTACACCAGCTCCTCTACATCTCGGAACGTAACGTGTGCCACACAGTTCATTCACGCTGGATTTAGTCCAAATTCAGCTGCCGCAGTCAGCAAAACGCTTAGCACAGTTCCTCACGCTTGTATAAGTTTCATCAAGTTTAGTCGAACCCATCAAAAGTTACATGCCTGAGAAAATTTGCCTTATTTTAAATAAGAGGGGGGACACCTCCTAAAAGTCATATAACCTTAATGAAAATCAAACCATCAGACTCAGTGTATCACAGAACACTACAGTAGAGGTTCCAAGCTCCTATATGCAAAAATGTGGAATTTTGTATTTTTTGCCAGAGAAAGATCACGGATGCGTGTTTATTAGTTTTTTTTTTTTTGTTTCGTTTCCCCAGGGAGATCGTGTCAACCCAGTGGTCCTAGCATATCGCAGCAGGCCTCAATCGAACGGAAATTAAAAGTTCTAGTGCCCTTTTTCAGTGACCAAAAAATTGAGGGCAACTAGGCCCCCTCCGACGCTCATTTTTTTTCCAGAGTCATCCAATCAAAGTTTTGAGATAGCCATTTTGTTCAACATGGTTGAACAATATAATAACTATTTCTTTGGGGATGATTAATCCCCCACAGTCTGCGGGGGAAGGGCTGCAAGTTATGAACCTTGCCCAATGTTTGCATATAGTATTGGTTATTGGGAAATATACAGACATTTTCAGGGGTAAATTTTTCTGGTAGTGGGGGGGGGGTCGCAGGTTACATGGGAGGATCTTTCCAAGGAGGAAGTTTTCGTGGGGAAAGGAACATTTCTATGAAGGGGGGGACCGGATTTCCCAGCATTATTTTAAAAAATGATCAGAAATTAAATAAAAAACAAGAAGTTTTTCAACTGAAAGTAAGGAGCAACATCAAAACTTAAAACGAACAGAAATTTTTACGTATATGAATGGCTTTGCCCCCTAGTTAATACCTCTCTCTTTATGCTAAAGTTTTTTTTAGTACTTTCATAACAGCTATTTATTCTAATTAATGGCTTTTGTGATTAATGGGTCATTCTTGAAGAATTGGAACAAAATTTGAACTTTAGCGTAAAGAGCGAGGTATTGACTAGGAGACGAAATCCCTAATATACATAATAAAAACATGCAAATAAGTTCAAATGAAACTCAAATCAAATTAATTAATTTAACATAAAAAATACAAACAAATTTACAGCAGCCATCTACGAAACCCCGAAGGTTGGTTTACGATGGCTACAAATCCATTATTATAAAGCTACATAACAGCTATCTCTTTGCGGGGAAAAATCAGCATTTGAATTAAATCAACATAAAAAACATCTCCTACTCTAAAAGGATTACTCTCTAGAAATAACAAGTGAGATATATCACCCGTCATCCTTACAACATCCACTCAAAAAAAAAAATAAAAACAGAGATTAGCATAACAGAGGTAAAGAGAAAAAAAAATGAGATACTTCTAACTAAATCAACAATGACAAAATCAATAAGTATTAGCTAGGCTATAGAGCCGACGCGGTGTGTTTTGGCTGGGTAATTTCGCGAAAATGCGACCTTTGTCTGTCCAAGCATTTTTCATACCAAAAATTATTCATATTCAAATTTCTAATCATTCAAATTATCACCCAAAAGGAAACACTTCAATCTACTCTTGAGCTGGCTTACATTATCAGCTTGTCTAGTAGCATCTGGGAGGGAATTCCACACCTCTGGTCCCGCAAAACGAGGCAGAAACGCAGCACGTTGAGTATCCCGGAGCTCAGCTGCAAGGCTATTCGCATTTCTAGTCTCATAACAGTGATTAGATGAATTAGCTTTAAAAATTTCCCAAAATACCTCCGGTGAACACTTATTCAAACATTGATAAATAAAAATTGCTAACTGGTAATCCCGTAACTGATAAATATTTAAAACTTTTCAAACTTGTAAAGCAATACAACGTGCTATTTTCAAACTGAATATAATTACCTAAAATGCGAACTATTTTTTCTGTAAAATTTAGACCTTTCTAAAACATGAAATAAAACTACTAGTTCATAGCATGCAACCATACGATAAATAAGGGCTAACAACAGAATGATATAGTAAAAGTAAAACATTTGACGGTAGTAGATTTTTCAGTCTTCTTATCACACCCAACCCTCTTGAAATCTTAACTGCCACAAAATTACAATGTGATTTCCAACTTAAATTAAAATCAAGACTAAAGCCCAAGTATTTAACACCATTTACATGCTTTAAAAATTCACCATTAAAAACAATTTTATTATCTAAAACACATGAAACTCCATTTCTACAAAATCTCATGAAATGTGTTTTTGGAATATTCACTACCAAATAACTAGAATTTGTAAAACTTATCAATTCAGCGAGGGTCTTATTTGTCTTCTCAATCAACTGGTTCAGACAAGTAGCTGTAATCGTGAACACCGTGTCATCAGAAAAAGACATTATCAGTGCATCTGATACATAAACACGCATGGTATCAACGTAAATTAGATAAAGAAGTGGGCCAAGCACGGAACCCTGAAGCACACCAGAATTAACGATAATGCGAATATAGAAGTTCGTTCTGTAAGCTAATTCGTAAGTTACGTATATTTATTACTAATAAAAATGTTCGTAAATAAAACTAATCAACTTTCGAGAAAGGCATTTAACCAAAAAAAAAGTAAAATTAATATGAAAATTTCATTTTAATTATTCATGTACGGTGAGCCATAATCAAAACCTGCATTAATTCATAAACGTTCAGAAATTAAATAAAAAAACAAGTTTTTAACTGAAAGTAACGGACGACATTAAAACTTAAAAGTTTTTAAACTCAATGCCTAGCTCTTTACGCTAAAGTTTGACTCTTTCTCACAACTTTATTTTTAAAACAATAAAAAACTATTTTTAAAACAATAAATATATAAGCATGAAACTATAGTTTCTTTTGTCATAGATACTAATTCTGCTAAAAAAAAATCTGTTTCTTTTTTTATCAAGATAAAAAATCTAGATGAAAAATAAATAGAACTGGGTAATTTGTTATACAGAAACGTGTCACGTCCTTGGAAGGTAAAATGAAATATAAAAACATATATGAAAGTTTCAAAATCTTAACTAAGTGATTAAACAGAAGAGAGAAGCCCAAATATTCCATCTCTACTTCCTAAAGCCTAGAAAGAGGAAAAACTAGACCAAATTACTAAATCACACAATAAAAGGTAAAAACTGACAAGGAAATATAATTTCATAAACTGTCTTAGTATCCTCTTGAAGGGTTAATAGTCTTTTGATTTATCTATTAATGTAAATAATTAATTACCAAGAATCCTAAGAACTAGGGAAAACCGTAAACAAGACACTGTTTCTGTCCCGGTTATTGTCATTTGGTCTCTATATACAACGTTTACATTTACATTGTTGGTTTTACAATGTAATATCCTTTTTTCGCTCTATAAATGAAATTGAAGTCTACAACAACGAGTAAAACTTTTAACCCGGCGATTTAACTAAGATTTCAGGTTTATTGTGCATCACAGACTGACAAAAAAAAAAGATTTAAAAAATTGTCAAAAGAAACTGGAACATTTTTGTTTTTCATCCAATTCCTTTTGCATCAAGATACCCTCCTGAAGTCTTAAAAAAAAAACTCTGTCCTAGTTAAAGGTTTTACCCATTTTTTTATGCTTTTATATTTCTTTATATTGTATGCTATTTATATTTGTATGCTTTTATATTTTATTTATAGAGGAAAAAAGGATATTACGTCGTAAAACCAACAATCAAGTGTTGTATCTAGAGATGAAATGACAATAACTGGGCGAGAGAGTGACATGTTTATTGTTTTTCCTAGGTCTTAGGACTGTCGGTACTTAATTATTTACATTAATAGATGAATCAAAAGACTATTAACCCTTTAAGAGGATATTAAAACGGTTTATGAAATTATATTTCCTTGTCAGTTTTTACCTTTTATTGCACAATTTAGTGTTTGGTCTAGGTTTTCCTCTTTTTAGGCTTTTGGTGGAGATGGAATATTTCGGCTTTTTCCTTCTATTTAGTTACTTAATTAAGATTTTGACTAAATCTTATATATTTCCACTTCACTTTCAAAAGGAGTGATACCTTTTGTAAAAAAAAAAAAATTTAAAAAAAAAAAAAATTTCTGTAAAAAAAAAAAAAATCCAATTCTTTCCATTTTTCATCAAGGTTTCTTACCTATCTAACGTTAAAAAAAAAGAAACACATTTTTTTAAAAGCAGAATTAGTATCTACAACAATAAAAAAGACTCAGTTTCATACTAATAAGTTTATTAATAATTTAGTTTTGGGTAAAAGCTGGGTTTTCAGTTAAGCCCAGTGATTATCGTTTGACGACAGGAAACAGAATTTCCAAGATTCTTCTGGTTCTGAGTAAAATCGGACCATCGGTGCCCAATTCATTGCTTCTTTGAATCTAAACTTGGGTGTAGCAGCTTGTTAATTTTGAAGCCCAAAAAAGAATTCTGAGCTCCAAAATTTTGAGCATAAGTCAGATCCTAATTTTGGAGCCTGAAATTAGAATAGTAGTTTCGCTGTTCAAGTTCAAAACACAGTATCTGCATTTTCCCAAATTTGTATTAATCATGTGGAGGTATTTGTTTCGCAATAGCTTGGCCTAATTCTCAAAGAAAATAGACTTGTCTGGTTAATTCTGGTAAATATACTGGTTAATTCAGTTTAGGTGATTTTATGCAAATAAACTTTTCTGCGCCATAGGAATTATAATAAGAGACTTCCATTCCCACCCCCGTTTCTTGAGATACTACGTTAATAATAAGGTCAAATAAATAGTGCATCAACCACTTAGCAAGGTCTTAATTCTAGCCAAAACTGTTTCAAATAAATTTTGTAATCACGTGATCACCGACATAACAAGCGATGACCTTGAAGATGGTTTGATTGGTCCGTCAAAAACAATGTTTTTTATTTCGAAAATCAGGTGAAACAGCAGGGTTGAACTATAAAATTGACTGCACTGTAAAGTCGAACTGCTAATCTGCGAAACAATAAGAGACAGCATCTATATAGGCTACCTACCTATCTGGCACAAAAAGCTACATAAGAAGTCCTTCTTCACTCTGAATAGAAAAAAAGTTGTTGATGCACCATTTTAGAATTAGACCGCCGAGCTTGCTAATTCTATTAACCATTGATAACCCACAAAGAAAATAAATAAAACGATAATATCTCCTTATGTACGAGGTAGACTGAAAAAATCGTGGAATACAGATGAGAATCCGTGAAAGTGGAAAATCTTCTAATTATTTGATATTTTAGATTATTTTCTAAGAAAATGTTCTAAGCAATTCCATAATTCAGTTTTTGGTAAATGGATGGATCTGAAAGTGTTTATTCGAGTAATTTAAGCATATTGTCTTTTCAGTGGAATTTGCAACTTTGTAATTCAGAAATGAAATATAATATAACAAGTTTTTTCAACTGAAAGCAAGGAGCAACATCAAAACTTAAAACGAACATAAATTATTACGTATATGAGGTGGGTTTCTCCCCTCTGCATCTTGCTCTTCAGGCTAAGTGTTTGGCACTTTTTAAAAACGTTACTTATTGTTCTAATTAAACGACCCTTGTCTTTCAGGAGTCGTTTTTAAAAAGTTAGGACAGAATTTAAACCTTAGAGTAAAGAGCAAGTCGTTGAGGAAGGAGACCCCATCAAATACGTAATAGTTTCTGTTTGTTTTAAGTTTTAATGTTGCTCCTTACTTTGAGCTGAAAACACTTCTTTTTTTAAATAGGTTCTGATCGTTTTTTAAATAATGCCAGAAAATCTGACAGAAAAATCCTGCTCCTTATCGAAATATCCTCTGGACAATTCAATCCTTGTGAAAGTTTACCCGTGACAATTATCCTTAACATTTCCACGCATAAACACGAATTCTGGCAAATTCCCCCAGCATAGAATTTGTCCTGAAAATCTCACCCCTCGGAAACTTCCATTTGCTTGGTAAGTTATCCCCGTGGAG
>JAQQPU010020206.1:0-11041 GCA_029168905.1 Artemia sp. Kazakhstan ARC1039
ATCGAAAATTTGTTTAGACAAACATTCTCCGAATATTTCCTCAATTAAATTGCCACTAAAAATTGTATCTTCCGGTAATTCAATTTTATTAAGTTCATTTTTAGGAAGATTTCCATTTCCCAGTTCGAGGATGTACTTCGCAAATACTTCCTGTTCAGTATCGACCCGCATATTTTTCTCAAAGGAAACTGTTTTGAAATTCTTCCAAAGATGACTGTTTTTTATTGATAAATCGAGTATTTCACTGCGGCTGCTTCTGGGTTGAACTAGTAAAGACTGTCAGAAATCACTCCCAGCAATAAAATTTTCCCACCAATTGGTAGGTTTGGATTTGCAATGGACCACAACAACTGATCCATATTTTGTAAGCCATGCTTGGGAAGCATGGGTGCTTCGTCAAGTAGGAAAACATCTACTTGAGCTAATTCTAAGACTTTGTTTGAACCAGATCTTCTACAGGAAACATAATCTGAGGAAAGTGGAACTTTCAAGCCAAAGGTCTTATGTGTTGTTAGTCCAAATGGCAATAAAGTTAGTGCTATTCCTGTATAAGCCATACATTGTACTTTCGAATTTCTTCCACACAGAATGTGATACAAGGTCTTATAAACAAATGTTTTACCGGTACCACCTGGTCCATCTATGAAAAAAAAGTATCTTTCCAAAATAAGGATCATTGACAGCCAGTAAAATATTGCCAACAATTTCAAGCTGTTTTCCTTGCAGAAGCCGATACAAACTGTCTCCAGTAACCGCTGACTCATTAGAATTTGGAAATTCCAAGCTTTGGTCATTTTCATAGGTCTTAAGGTTGTCCATGCCGTATCGTTCCACCAAAAACTAAAACCTCGACCTTCTATTGCCATCGTATTTAACTTCGATGCAATAATACGGTAAGCACGCTTTACTGCACGATCTTCAGATAAATTATTGTTTTATAATTATAAATTATTGTTGCTTAGATAGTTTATTGTTTTAAAAAAGAGAGTTGTGAGAAAGAGTCAAACTTTAGCGTAAAGAGCGGGACGTTGAGGAGGGGACATCCCCTTTCATACACAGAATAATTTTTGTTCGTTTTAAGTTTTAATGTCGCTCCTTACTTTCAGTTAAAAAAAACTTTTTTTTTATTTAATTTCTGAATGTTTTTGAATTAATGCAGTTTCTGATTTTGGCTCACCGTACATGAATAATTGAAACGAAATTTGCATATTAATTTTACTTTTTAGGTTAAATGGCTTTCTCGAAAGTTGTTTAATTTTATTTACGAACGTTTTTATTAGTAATAAATATACGTAATTTATGAATTAACTTACGTAGCGAACTTTTATATTCATATATTTTTAATACGTATATTAGGGGTTTCGCTCCCTAGTCAAAACCTCGCTCTTTACACTAAAGTTCGAAATTTGTTCCTATTCTTTAAAAATTGCCCCTTAATCNCTAAAGTTCGAAATTTGTTCCTATTCTTTAAAAATTGCCCCTTAATCACAAAGGCCGTTAATTAGAATAAATAGCTCTTATGAAAGTATTAAAACGACTTTAGCGTGAAGAGCGAGGTATTGACTAGGGCGGGAACCCAATCATATGCGTCATAATTTCTGTTCGTTTTATTTTTGATATTGCTCCTTACTTTAACTTGAAAAACTTGTTTTTTTATTTAATTTCTGATCGTTTTTTTAATAATGCTGGGGAATCCGGCGCCCCCTTCATAGTAATGTCCCTTCCCCCCCATGAAAACTTCCTCCATGGAAAGGACCTCCCACGTAACTCCGACATCCCCCCACTACCAGAATCATCCCCCTGGAAACGTCTGTATTCTTCTAAATAACCAATACTATATGTAATCATTGGACAAATTTCATAACTTGCAGCCCTTCCCCCGGGGACTCTGGGAGATTTAGGCAAATTTTCTCAGGCGCGTAACTTTTAATATGTAAGATCAAACTTGATTAAACTTATATATTTGAAAGCAGCATAAAATTTTGATTCTTCTGATGTATCTATTGGTATCAAAAAACTCGTTTTTTAGAGTTTCGGTTACTATTGAGCCGGGTCGCTCCTTACTTACAGTTCGTTACCACGAACTGTTTGAAAAATATAAAATTCCACATTTTTGCAGAACAGGAGCTTGAAACCTCTACAGTAGGGTTCTCTGATACGCAAAATCTGATGGTATGATTTTCATTAAGGTTTTATGACTTTTATGGTTTGTTTCCTCCTTTTTTCTAAAATCAGGCGAATTTTCCCAGGCGCGTAACTTTTGATGGGTAGGACTAAAATTGATGAAATTTATATATTTGAAATTAGCATAAAAATCTGATTCTTTTGAAGGATCGTTCCTGTAAAAATCAATCATTCCTGCAAAAACAAACAAAAAAAAACACCCATCCAATTTCTCAGGAAGAGGCGGGTCAGAAAGCTTTAGCGTGAAGTGACAGGTATTGAGGAGAGGGTGTAACCCCTTCATGTACGGAATAATTTCTGTTAGTTTTGAGTTTTAATGTTGCTCCTTACTTTTAGTTAAAAAACACTTGTTTTTTTTATTTAATATGTACTCAAAAACAGCACTAGAGCTTTCAATTTTCATTAGAATTATCTCTCCAAATTTTTGAAGAATCTTGACGGATCGGTTGCATCGACGGAAAGACCCTCAGCCTTAGGGCGTAGAAATTATTTTTGTAGGAACAACCGAGAAAATAGTACAACTAAAACACTTACAACCAAGAATAGTTAAATAGGAACAATTCATTTTCCCCACGCTTCTTCTATTAGTCCCTTTGTTCCTTTGCATGATATTTAAAATAATAATTGCTATCAATGCAATTGTGACAGTGACTAGTAGCATAATTAATGCAAATAACAAATATTATTCATAGAAACTGAAAAATTCATAGAAATGTTTCGTTCATTTAACACAATTCGTTTTATAGAAATTAATTAATTTTAGTTAAGTGTAACAAAATGATGAAAATGATTAATAAAACTATGATTTATTTTTTAATTAATCACTTACCTTAATGTGCCCTATTTTCCGAATTAACTTGAAGCTAAAGAAGTATGCAAGTATTTCTGAAACATGATTTACAACTGATGCTACACCAAATAAGGTGGCTGTTCCCCCATAATCCTAGAAAGGAGAAATAACATGGAATGTCAGACATAGGTGTCCTTCCAAAGAAAAAGCGAAGCCTATATTTTTCAATTTCATTTAAAAACAGGGATTTTAAGCAGCACCGCAAACACCCTCAAAAGGCATAAGGGTTTTGGCAATACCAGGAGAAAAAATTTGCAAGGATAGAAGTCCTAAGCTAGTGCCTGATTTAAGCAAATGTCATTAACGGTCTTCCCAGGGGAGATGAGGGCCATCAAAAAGCCCACGTGTATTGCTTTACGGGCTCTCCCTTTGCATTGTTATAGAGCTACTAGACCAGCACAAAGAGGTAAGTTCAATGATACTGGAATGAGCCAAAACATAACTTGCTGTTGCCCGGTTCTATGGTTGGATTTTTGGCTATATTAATCCTCACCAGCGCCCGTGGAAAAATGTTGATTAACCCCCTCCCATCTCCCATTAAATTTTCAGGCTGAATTTTGACAAGATATTTATTTATTAACAAAATTATTTTCAATTTAATGATAAATTTATAATTTATGTCGTAATGATTTTTTAGTTTATTATCCAAATTATTTAATGATTTGAATTATTAGTATTTTATATTTTTTTATTTCTTCTTGTTGTATTAAATAATTAATAATTTATAAAATTATTTTCATTCATTAACTCCTCCCCTACTTTATTAAAAAAAAAATCAAAAAATCTACAAAACGATTATAACCGTTAGATTATTTATTTGAAATTTAACGGCCCTAAAATTAATATATTTCAAAAGTTCTGTAACATAAGATATATCGAAAGTTCTGTAACATACAAGTCGGTAAAATATATATTTCAGTCCAAATCTTATGTGACTTTGTGATCAGTTTTAAAGAAACTTTTAGATAATAGACATCTAGTCTATTTTACATTCTATCTTTATTGCTAATTTGGGTTACTAGGTAATTAGGTCATTTGGGATTATTTAGGTATTTTTATTTTTCGATCTGTGCCCCTGCACCACAACTTATGTATAATTGGTAATGTAATAAACAATTTGGATATTAAGGCATTTTTAATTCCACCAGTGCATAAGGTCTACGTGTTTTCTTATCAACCGGGTAATTTTTTAGTTTTTCTCGTATGATGTAATTAAATATTTTAGAAATTTTATGAGAAGTAACAAAAAACTTCTAAGTTCTAAAGGAAGAATTTAAAATCGAATTTGATCGCATTTGATAATGAATAAAGTCCCTTCTACTACTACTATTACTACTAACAACTCACCGCAGCACCATGTAACCTTAGGCCAAAACAGCTACGCACACTCCCCTTCTATCCCAGTCTATTCAAAGCCTCCCTCTTCACACCCTTCGAGGAAGTTCCCATTTCCTTTAAACCTTTCTTTATAACATCATCCCACCCCAGAGGAGGACGACCTGCTTTCCGTTTGGCACAAGACGGTTGGCTGAAAAGGACAACCTTCGGCAATCTGTCATCCTTCATCCGCGGAAAGTTCCCTAACAATCTCAACCTTTCTCAAATTATAGCCCTAGAAAGTGGGATTGAACCACACTTTTCGTACAGCCTACTATTTGAAATACAGTCAGTCAGCAAGGTACCCAGAGCACTCTGTAGGCAATTTCTCTCGAAAATATCTAGCAAATCTTCATCCGTTTTTCTGAGTGCCCATGCTTCAGAGCCATATTTGACCTCTGTCATCACTGCAGCTTCTAATATTCTAATCTTGGTTTGCAGACTTATCTTCCTATTCTTCCAAACTTTTTCTTAACTGTGAAAAAAACATCCTGAGCCTTGGCTATTCTACTTTTAACATCTTCACTGCTCCCACCGTCTTTACTAATAATACTACCAAGGTATTTGAAGCTGCCCACCTGATCAATCTTTTCGTTACCCATCGTCACCTTTTGATTTTAACTTATTCCTAGCCTTAGTGACTTAGTCTTCTTAACATTAATTTCCAAGCCTATTCTAGCACCCTGAACTCGCAAATCCTCTAAAAACATTCATTTTGCTCACACTTTCATCTAGGATGCTTACATCATAAGCATAATCTAAGTCCAAGAGAATTTTACCTCCCCATTTGATTCCGTGGTCTCCCATTGCCTTTCCTGTGCTCCCTAAGACAAAGTCCATCAAAATGATCCATATAAAGGGGGATAGAACACAACCCTGCTTAACTCCTGATTTAATACAAAACCAGATGCTAACCTCATTTCCTATCTTTACCGCAGCAGTGTTATTCTCGTACATAGCACTAATTACTTTAATGTGTTTGTGTGGTATACCATACAAGGACCTTTGCTAAAGCTCTACTATCAACAGAATCGACCGCTTGCTCATCATCTATAAAACTGAGACTAAAGGTGTTTTATGATAGATAGGTAGTAAAGTGAAGGAATAATAGAGAAATAGGGACAAATTAGATTACAAATAAGCAAAGTCTTAGATAAAAAAAAAGAAGAAAGAAACAGGATTAATTTTTTTTTCAGGAGTACGAAAAGGAAACAAAAACCGGTTTGATTCTATCCATTACGTGATGTATCACCACTTATTATTGAGAACACAAAAAGAAGAGGAAGCGCAGAAAGGAGGGCCAAATACCGCTGGTTAAAGAAAGAAAAGAAGAAGAATTTAAAATATGCATTAGAAAATAATTTTGTATTTTTTCAATATTATAGTCTATTTTTTATAAAAAAAAAGGTGTTTGACAACTCACACACTCCCCAGTTATTAACCTAAGAGTGGTAATTCGGTCGACACGTCCTCTAACTTTTCTAAAACCGCATTGTTCTTCTCTTAAAGTCTTTTCAGATAAATAAATATCCTAAAAATTTTACAGAATTTATCCAAACACCTGTGAAACTAATCTAAACACAACAATTAGAAGAAGAAAATAAAATTAAGGAGAAAAACCTATATACGCCAGAAAAACGCTTAGAACATGGCCAAATTCAATTTTGTTTTGCCAATATATATGATTTGGCTTTATTTTAATTAGGAATGTGCACATAATTATACCAAATACGAGTATATAAAAATTTAATGAAAAAAAAATTAATAGAACACATTGGAATAACTTGTGAATGCTAAAAAAGAAAATTAAAAAATTTTTTTATTTTGATCTTTTATAAATGTATAGAATGTTGCAAGATGTGCAAAATTTAAAGAAATGTAAAAATTTTACCAAATATACGAAACTCGACAAAGAATCAAATAAAATTAAAACAAGAGTAAAACAAACCTGTAAGTGCCAAAAGAGAAAAGTAAAAATAAGGCCGATACCAAATCCCATAAACCAAGCAACAAAAAGGAAAGAAGCACAACGAAGATCTGAAAAATGTCTCAAGACAGGCATCCATTCAGGTATCTTCTTCGTTTGCTTGGCGAAAACTTTGCTCTAAAAAAAGAAATAATAATAATAATAACAACAAAATCCCTATTAAGAATCTCAAAGATCGAACTAAGAATATGATATTACTAAAATTATGCAGAAAGAATAAAAAAGAAATTCCACTATACCGAATTTCTTCGGTAGTGAAGAAACGGCACGATTTAAAGTATGCTATTTAACTCTGAATATTTTCTGAAATTTTACTATTTTTGGAGGGGTAGGAGGCATTTTGCCTCGGGGAAGGTTTTCTGAGTTAACGAAAGTTTTCGGGGCTGATTTTCCAGGGGAAATTATACACGGGAGAGGGATTTCCTGGCACAATTTGAAAAATAGTCACAAATTAAAGAAAAAAAATCTTCTTTTCCCAAATGAAAGTAAGGAGCAATATTAAATCTCAAAATTAACATAATTTGTTCCGTATATGAGAGAGGCTGCCCCTTCCTCAATCCCTCGCTTTTTTGCTGAAGTCTTAAAGTTCTTTAAAAATACTTCTTGCCCAAAGTCAACGGTCCTTGTGTTAGAGCAGTCTTCCCTGAAGAATTTTCGTACAAATTCAAACTTTAGTGCAAAGAGCAAGGGTCGAGGGAGGGCCAAAACCCCTCACATACAGAATAATTTTTGTTTTAAGTTTTATTGTTGCTCCTTACTGTTAGTTGAATTTTTTTATCTCATCTCTGTCGGGATCAACTTTTGCTACTTTTACCAAAAAATGTTCGTGTTGTCATTTGATATTGCGTTTTCAAAATATAAATCGATAAAACGAAGTATTTAGAAATTAACTGTGACAAAGTTTTTGCCATTTATATTTAGGTCTAATTCTTAAATTTATACTCAAATTTTAAATCTTCTGTGTTCAGATTAGTTTTGTTTTAAAATTTGATTTGTTCATCAAATTTTTTTCGTTTCTTCCAAAAACAGAAAATTTGTATATTCTGTTTTGTTTTTGACTTTGTTTATTTTTGAAATATTCTTCCTACGACGAAGTGGATGCCTCATTGTCTAATGTGAAGTTTTAAATTATATAAAAGTTTTATATTATATAATATTATATATGACCTATTATTATAGGTCAATGCAGATCCTATGGCCAATATATCTCTACTTTTACTAAGCGGTCATAGGGGCAGTTTCTGTATATTTTATTTTATTTCTATTATTATAATGTCTGTCCTTGTCTTTTCAGAGCTCACATTATGAAAAAGTTACGAAATTCTCTTGGCAGTTGTTAAATCGGGGTTTATGATGTGATTGAAGCTGAAACCTTAATGCTAAAAACCAAGAACATTTTAAAATCTGCTTCTTATTATTTTTTGGAAATTTAGAGCTTTTGGTGGAAACTATGGATATTTTATGTTTTTAAGGGCTGTTATATTTTTTCTACATGCAAGTTCAATTTAAATTCAATTTAGGTTCAACGTAGACTCTTTTTGAATTTCCAAAATATCATGAACTTAGTTCAAAAATGATAATTATGGTGGAGGTGGCATATCCCTTCATATAGCTTTTGAAAAATACCCTTTTTAGGTATTTTAATTGAAAATGCCTTTTTTAGTTATTTTCACTGCAAAAATTGAAAAAACTGCCCCCCTCCCCCCACCTCCAATATTTAAAAAAACACCTATGTTGAAGTATTTTCATTGGAGAATTGCTGTTTTGGTATTTTCATTGATGACTTACAATCAAAAGAAACTATTTCCTACCCTCTAGATTCTAAAAAAAAATGCATTTCGACCCCTATATCCCCAGAATTAGTCTCTTAGAATCAGCCTCTTGTAGACGTAGATTCATCTCTATGAAGATGCTTCCAAATTTCTTCTACAAGGTATAATACGAAAAATATACATGGGTACGCGAAAAAACCAGCTATAAACAGCTACTGCCTTTTGGTATGATGGACTTAGTCACATCGGCCATATTACAAATTCTGGTATTTGGTATCGGGTCAGGCTTTTTGGATGTAAAGACGAGGCAGCAGCTTAAATTTAGAGCTATTTATAACCGGTAATACGGATAATCCAAGATTAAAAATTAAAATCTTCCAAGTTAAATTTCTATTTTGGCAAAAAGTAGGCTCTCAGTCATCAGTCTGTCACAAACACTAGGAGATACTATCGCACCATTAGACTTATTAACTGGCCCTCCACAGGTACTGGAATTGTCAAGGTGCTATACAAAATTTGATCGTTTCAAGCAGTTCCTGGTAACGAACAGTAAGTAAGGAGCGACCCGGCTCAATGGTAACCGAAACTCTAGAAAACGGGATTTTGATACCAATAGATACAGCAAAAGAATCAAATTTTAATGTTGATTTCAAATATATAAGTTTTATCAAGTTTAGTCCTACCCATCAAAAGTTACGCGCCCGAGAAAATTTCGCTGATTTTCAAAAAATAAGGAAAGACCCCCTAAAAATTATAGAACCTTAATGAAAATCACGCCATCATATTCAGCATATCAGAGAACCCTACTGAAGAGGTTTCAAGCTCCTATCTACAAAAATGTAGAATTTTGCATTTCTTACCAGAAGAAAGATCACGGATGCGTGTTTATTTGTTTGTTTTTTTGTTTGTTTTTTTTCCCAGGGGTGATCGTATCGACCCAGTGGTTCTAGAAAATCGTGGGAGGGCTCATTGGAACGGAAATTAAAAGTTCTAGTGCCCTTTTAAGTGACTAAAAAATGGAGGGCAACTAGGCCCCCCCCCACGCTCATTTTTTCCCAAAGTCACCCGATCAAAATTTTAAGAAAGCCATTCTGTTCAGCATGGTCGAAAATATAATAACTATGTCTTTTAGGATGACTTAATTCTCCGAAGTCCCCGGGGGGAGGGCTGACAGTTATGAACTTTACCCAATGTTAACATATAGTATTGGTTATTGGGAAGTATACAGACGTTTTCAGGGGGGATTTTTTCTGGTGGTGGGGGGGGTGTAGGTCAGGGGTTATGTGGGAGGATTTTTCCATGAAGGAAGTTTTCATGGGGGAAGCGACATTGCTATGAAGGAGGCACCGGATTTCCCACCGTTATTTAAAAAAAAGATCTGAAATTAAATAAAAAAAAACAAGTTTTTCAACTGAAAGTAAGGAGCAACATCAAAACTTAAAACGAACAGAAAATATTACGTCTATGATTGGGTTCACCCCCTAGTCAATACCTCGCTCTTTACGCGAAACTTTTTTTTTTATTTTCATAAGAGCCATTTATTCTAATTAACGGCCTTTGTGATTCAGGGGTTATTTTTAAATAATTGGAACAAAATTCAAACTTTAGCTTAAAGAGCAAGGTATTGACTAGGGGCGAACCCTCTAATATACGTTTTAAAAATATATGAATATAGAAGTTCGTTACGTAAGTTGATTCGTAAGTTACGTATATTCATTACTAATAAAAACGTTCGTAAATAAAATTAAACAAGTTTCGAGAAAGACATTTAACCAAATAAAAGTAAATTTAATATTCAAATTTTGTTTTAATTATTCATGTACGGTGAGCCAAAATCAAAACATGAATTAATTCAAAAATGTTCAAAAATTAAATAAAAAAAAACAAGTCGTTTTAACTGAAAGTAAGGAGCGACGTTATAACTTAAAACGAACAGAAATTATACCGTATATGGAAGGGGCTGTCCCCTGCTCAACGACTCGCTCTTTACGCCAAAATTTGACTTTCTCACAACTCTATTTTTTTAAACAATAAAAACTTTAGCGTAAAGAGCGAGGCGTTGAGGAGGGGACAGCCCCTTTCATATACGGAATAGTTTCTGTTCGTCTCAAACTTGTTAATCTGTTGTAAAAAAAAGAGCAAGCTACTATATCGATTTAAGGAGGTTCTACCTGGGTAGAGATGGTCCGGGTTTGAAGAGAACCTCTATGGATTACCATCAACATTCTAGTAGATAATACTTACCCAATATCTCATTGAAAATTTCCTTATCCCAGCGGCAGTCAAATTGGAATTTCATCTTCTTCCTTGGGTCAGTTCTGTCGCATCGGAAGCGACTTAAACTTTTGTTTATTGAAACAGACACCTTTATTTGTAATATTAAAAAAAGAATATTTTTCCAAAAATGTTTTTTAATGAAAAGTAAAGAGCTTTGCAAAATCAATGACAAGCAAAAATAAAGTCGTACAGTAATTCAAACTTAAAAAAAAAGAAATTCCTATGAACGAACGAATGAAATCTGAAACAAACA
Organism: Artemia sp. Kazakhstan ARC1039; assembly: GCA_029168905.1. NCBI lineage: Eukaryota > Metazoa > Arthropoda > Branchiopoda > Anostraca > Artemiidae > Artemia > Artemia sp. Kazakhstan ARC1039. The sequence continues at coordinate 10,701 of JAQQPU010020206.1, forward strand.
GAAATTAAAAAGAAAAATCAAGTCAAACTTGATTTTTCATGGATTTTTCAAACGGATAGAAATTGGCACAAATAGGAGTAGAGATGTTGCTTCTAAAGACTTGAACATCATTTGTGCTTCACTGAAGACAGTATTTAATCTAAATTATTTTCCTTCTATCAAAAAGCCTTAGTTTGAAGACCTTAGAATCAATTAAATTAAAAAAAACAAGTTTTTTTAACTGAAAGTAAGGAACGACATTAAAACTTAAAACGAACAGAAATTATTCCGTATATGAAAGGGGCTGTCCCTTCCTCAGTGCCTCGCTCTTTACGCTAAAGTTTTTTATTGTTTAAAAAAAA
>JAQQPU010020207.1:0-10750 GCA_029168905.1 Artemia sp. Kazakhstan ARC1039
TAAACAGATTTTTGCGAATGGTATCAAGTTTTCTATTTCAGGTCAACTAGAGGAGGTATGAAACTAAATTAAACACTACCAGGCTATTTGTGTCCAGATTTTTAAAAGGGTGTAAGTTGTTAAAAATGGCTGAAAATTTTTCTCCAGCATACAAATAGCAGGCCAAACTATAAAGTCTTAAAAAACGAAAAGATTTAAAATATTTTCTTTTTCCCTGAAAAGACTATGTCAACGTAAAACGAACAAAAATTAATTTAAAAAAAACTTTTTCCACAAAATAAGTTTTTCAAAGAAAAGTAAAGAACTCCATTAAACCAAAAATAAGCAAAAATAAAATCAAATAATCTACCAAGCGTGAAACTACCACAGATCAGCATCAATAAATAAATGAAACACAAAACGAACAGAAATTACAATAAATGACCAAGTCAAACCCAAAACGAGCAGGAATTAACATGAGTAGGGCTCAAAATCCCTATTGAAAATAGAAAGGGCTAATGCCCTTTTTAATAGTCAAAAGTGATTGGAGGGCAACTAATCCCCCTCCCACGCCCCCCTCCCATCTGCCTATTATGCTTAAAAACTAAATGTTGTCTTAGGATTAAATCAAAATGGACTGTGTTAATGCTAATTCCCAATAAGGCATCTCAGCAGTATCCCAAGAACGACTGAGGGTATCATATTCAAACTTTCGGGGCTACTTCTGCTCTTAAGATTTAACCAAATCAAAATAGCGTAAGTGTATCCAAGCTATCAAAGAAAGTAAACAGATTTTTGCGAATGGTATCAAGTTTTCTATTTCAGGTCAACAAGAGGAGGTGTGAAACTAAATTAAACACTACTAGGCTATTTGTGTCCAGATTTTTAAAAGGGTGTAAGTTGTTAAAAATGGCTGAAAATTTTTCTCCAGCATACAAATAGCAGGTCAAACTATAAAGTCTTAAAAAAACGAAAAGATTTAAAGTATTTTCTTTTTCCCTGAAAAGACTATGTCAACATAAAACGAATAAAAATTAATTAAAAAAACTCTTTCCACAAAATAAGTTTTTCAAAGAAAAGTAAAGAACTCAATTAAACCAAAAATGAGCAACAATAAAATCAAATAATCTATCAAGCGTGAAACTACCACAGATCAGCATCGATAAATAAATGAAACACAAAACGAACAGAAATTACAATAAATGACCGAGTTAAACTCAAAACGAGCAGAAATTAACATGAGTAGGGCTCAAAATCCCTATGTCTTCCCAAGGCCAGAACATAATTTGCACTTTACTGAAAAAAAATACAAATGAATGTGCATTGTCAGTTTAATATGCATATACTGATATTTAGTAATCAAACTGTGAATATTATTTGATTTGTTAAAGTTATAAAAGTAAAAAAAATTTATATTTTTTCAGTAAAAAAATCCAGTCGATTTTTTTCCTGGCGAAAAAAAATAAACATGCATCTGTAATATTTTTCTTGAAAAAAGCAAAATATCGCATTTTTGTAGATAAGGACTCGAAACCTCTGCGAAAACATTCTCTGATATGCTAAATTTGATGTCGCGGTTTGCATCAAAATTACTCACCCTTTTGGAGGGGTTTTGTCCCTTTTTCAAAAATAGCGCTAATTTTCTGAGGCTTGTTTCTTTTGGTGAGTAGCTTAAGATTTAATAAATTTGACATAATTAAAATATCCCATAAAAATGCAATTCTTTCGATGCGTATAGTTATCAAAACTTTCTTTATAGTTGTGGTATACTATTAGCATGAGTAGCTCCTTACTTACAGTTTGTTACAACAAACTGTTTGATTTCCATAATAACGTTCCATAATTTGTTTTTCTTAAACAACTTGGCAGCAATGCAAAAGCTTACGGTATTTTTTTTTTTTTTATTCTGACGTTTTAAATTCTTTTCCTACATATCTCAATCAAAGTAAATCATATTTCATTCTTTTCAAAGAAAACTTCGGTTGGTCTTCTTGAAATAAAGTATATTCTATTTTTTTATTCTAATTATCTATTTAATGAGTAAAAATTAAAACCCATAACCTTAGAAGCACACTGTCGTTCGCATAGAAGCAATTGTCGCCATAATTTAATTGTCAACTTTAGCCATTTATGATTACAGCTTTTATGGGACAACTATGGCATTTTTTCTACACAACAGCAAAAGCCATGTACATTCTTACAAAATGTTACAATTGAACTGTACAATGTAAAAGTCATAGAGCAGGCAAGTTTTGAAATGAAAAATTGGCTGACATAAAAAATCTTGCATGAACACAGCATCAATTAAAGTTGTTCATCAATCCAATTCATGAATACTCAAGAGAGTATATGTGATCTGATAGATCACAGCAATGTTTTCTAAGGGTAATTTTATTAAGGTGGTCTAAGATGAAGTTATTCACTCCTACTTGAAGGTTATACGTATTTAGGAAACCTTCTTATTAGCTTTTTGTTTAATTCTTGTAGCAGTTTTTCCTTTTCAAAACTTAAAAAAATAGCAGGGAGTAAGAAATGAAAAGGAATATGTATTAGTTTTGACAAGTTCAAATGGGTGGAGCTCCTATTTAATAAGATCAAGGACTATAACCCTGCTTTGAAAAAAAAAAGAAAACCGCAAGATATCCAGCAATAAAACAGCTTCTACCTGAGTGAGTTTAAAATATCAGTTTATCAACAAGCTATTTCTTGAATAATTTATCTTATTTTCATGCAACTTACTACAAAGATATTGCAAAAAAAATGTATTCTTTGAGACACAAAAGAAGCAATTTTCTAACTTGTATGCAACTTGGCGTAAACTTCAGTACAAAAACAACAAAGAATGAAACATGATTACATTTAGTTCTTCAATACAAAATGGAATGCGTAATCTCTTCCAGTACTACTTATAAAGAAAAAAACAAAACACAAAAAAACTACGATATATGCTTTAATGAGCATGCATGATTCCTGGCTAAAACCATTCCAAGACAAAAGTAAAGCAACTTTTGCAAAAAAAAAAAAAAAATCATAATGTTTTTTGGACCCTGAATGTTATAATTACCCCTAGTAAGCTAGTACTACAAAACGTGTACTATTAATACAGAAATGATTTTGTATATATATAAAAATAAGGTTACAGAAGTAAAAACATATTTTTATCTTAGTAATCACAAGTAAATATTATATTTACAATGAAATTTTACATGACCAAGGAGCTTGATCAAGTGCACGCCAAGACTGAGTGGTAAGGTAGAGGAGTGAGTTCCCAAGGACATTTTGTGAAAAACAGGTTAAAACAGGGGGCTTAGACTTTGATGCAAATCCTCTGATGTCCCCCTCAGAAAAAAATGGATGTTTACACCTATAAGTGCATATGTCTGATCCTTAAGGGTAGAGTGGAATTTTCGGGGGGGGGGGGAGGGGGGCATATAAAAAACTGCAAGTTTATGCCAAGATGTTTTAGATTTTTAGGAGGCGAAAATCGCTTCTCCTTTGTCCAGGTATGTTGGCATCTATAATTAATTAGCTTGTATTTCAAGTTCAACTTCAATACATTGACATTAAGAACACATTAAAAAAAACCAATGCTTTTTTCTCAAATATCTTGGAATTTTGTATAAGCATATGTCCAAATATGCCTGAATGTTACACAGAGAGAGGATAGGTAATATATTGGCGGTACAATTTATCATTTCTATTAATTGATGTACAGCTGTAATTTCAAAGATTATTTGAGATGTAATAAGTTTTATTAAAAAAAAAAAAAATAGCTATCATGGAGTCAGGTGGCCTGAATTTGCACATTAAGAGTCAAACTTAACGCAGCGAAACAAAAACAAATATGATAAGACTGATAAAAAATTAGACATAAAAACCAACATATCAAAAAGAATAAAAACAATCAAGACTAGTTGAGTTTATAAAGGAAATGATGTAAATAACAAAGAAGAGGGAAACTATTGGGATTGGGTTTCTTAAATTGTATTTTGGCAATGCTATGGGAAACTTTTTTGATAAGTATAGAAAAAAAATGACTATACAAATAGAATGTTCAAAATTATTAACAGATTTTATGCAATGATTGTTAAAATTTGCATACATAAAATGTTGGTTATGCAGAGAAAAAAGTGCTTGTATGTTTTTCTGTGGAAAATTTTCTTAAGGTAAAAGGAATTTTTTGTTGAAGCGGAACAAAGAAGGCAAGGTCTGAGGAAGCTCAATAGAGGAAAGAGAATTTTCCTTGGAGTTATGGAAGGCACTACTGGTGAAATGCTGGGAAATTTTATGTGGTTCAATCAATTTACAATTAAGTGGTTATATAGTTTCAACTGAAGGCTGCATAACACTTCCAGGCTGTTATACTTACATCCTCTAAGTGGGAACGGACACCTTCTTGAAGCTTCAAAACCGTGTCCTTCACTGCACCTATTAAAGTCTGGTCACCGGTGGTAATGAAATTTTTAATGCCTGTTTTTTGGCTAGGGGTAACAGCTCTGATTTCAACTTTTCTTGAAGAAGGAAGTTTTCTATCTAAATAGCTCTCATAAAGGGCTTTCAAAGTTTCACTAAAATTTTCTGAATCCCACAGCTTAAGACTTTCTTGATAGTAATGCAAATAATGCACTTTTGAAATTCGGCTGAGAAAATAAGTGAATAAATATGCTGTTTCTGAATGAACTAGAACATAGTCCAAAGACTTCAATTCAACAATTCCCTTGAGAATGGAGATAGAAACACTTCTAACCAATGTAGGCCACTCATGAGTTTCCAATTCAGTGCCATTTTGATTGGCCATTTCTCAAAGAAGAAGAAAATGTCAATCCAAATCCTAAAAAAAAATGATGATCTGAAGTTTTTTGAAGGGGGTTGTATCTTAATAATTAGAATACAAAGCTTTCACTTATTATTTCACAAGTAGAATAAGCAATTTATTAATTCTCATCTTTGTGAAACAGCTTTGAACATTTCCTCAGCATGTGTTTAAACTATCAAATATTCAGTAGTGTTGAAATTTTCATTATTAATTGCTTATTTGTCACATGATGAATATATTGTCAGGATACCATAGTTGGAAGTCATCTGACTTCCATAGTTGGAAGTCGTTTATCACTTGAGCACACTAAATAAACATCTTAGTTTGCACCTTTGTTCTAAACCAAATGTCATCCATGTCTGGCAGCGTTTTATTCTTACAAGCACTGTTTTCTTAGCTAAAGTGGTTGTTTCAACCATATTGTTCAATTTGCTGCAAGAGGTAAAATTCCCCCCTTTCCCGTTTTCAAGCATACAGTTGGTGAAAACAGCTTAAAGTAAAAAATCAGTTTTTGTTTCTTGCACATTCATGTATGACAAGATGATTATTTTAACAGTAATTTAATTTTTATTGAATACTACCAAACCTTATCTAAAACTTAGTAATCAAGCTCTAGATGAGGAGATATGTTACCGTACTGTCACACAATGCTATTAACTAGTCGGTTTTTAGTTCTTTTCATCATTGCAAATAAAAAGATGCCTTGGAATAACACTAAATGCATATTTTCCCAATGTTAGAATCGTTTCTTTTAATGTTCATTAGCAAAGTTGGATCAAATTCAGAATTATTTTTCTAGTTGAAAATAGTCTCATCTTTTACAAATAATTTTACTATTCCCTGTAGCTACTTTGACCTCTTTTGCAGAAGAAAAACAAGAACATTGGCAACATTCACCAAAAGCAAGATATCATATATATAGCAAGATAAGTCATACATATACAAATTCAGTGAATATTGACTGAAGTGATACCCAAGCAAGCTAGTGATTACATAAGGCACAGAAAAATCAAGTGATACGAACGTCTATTGTTTGAACACGTCAAACTCCAAACAACAACAACAAAAGCAAGATAAACTTACATAAAGATATTTTTGCTTTTCCTAGTCTTTTTCTGCAAGTACAAAATACTTTGGCTAGCCTTTGCTAATATAAACACGGAATCAAAGGTGAGATCTGACATTAAAGTGGTGTTAGTGGTCAAGGAAAACAAGTCTTTAGGCAAAAAAGTTTGCTTTTCCTTTAGAGGATCTTCTTATTCCTGTAACTAGATATCCATCTACAATTCAAGATTTAGCCAGCAATGCTTCGATTCTGTTCTTTTTATTTACTTTTGCTTAAGCTGCCAGTTTCAGTTAATTGCAACCAAATATTTTTGCTTTTGATGGGAAAGCTTTGTTTAAGCAGGCAAGCTAGAAGTTTCAAGTTGAAGTTAGACTACAATTCGAAAGCACTTAAGACGTATAGCAATTCTCTAGCCCTTTCACCAAAATACTTTCTTAGAATCTGAAATAGAAAACCTTACAGCTTCAAAAAAGAAGTATTTTCCCATGAGTTTACAAACTCTGCCATTTGCTATTATATATCTGTTCTTATTGTGATTTGGTTAAGTTCACTTTCTTGCTTCTATCTTTGGTACTAAGGCAGATGAACAGTAACACTTATTCATGGCAAAACTTACATTCTCCCCTTGACAAAAAAACTTAATAATTACTGTGCTCAAAGCAAGCTAAGACCTGAATTGTTGTAATAGCAACTTGGAGGTATAAGTGGGTCCTTGGCCCATTGGTCACACCCAACTTACTTTTTTGGCAAAAAGGTAGGCATGTTGTGGTTAGTTTAATCAGAATTACAAAAGGATTTTCAATTTGTATGATTGAACAGGTGAAGTGGGTCAGTGGTAGATTTACTACCCTACTGATCCCAACTCTTTAGCAGAAAAGTAGGCAAGTTGTATCCTGCTTGAAGCAGAATCATACACGGATTTTGGCCTGTACAATTCAAGGTTAAAAGTAAACTTTCAGCTCCTCCAAGACCAGTAGGCTGGCATTTTTTTTTTTTTTTTTTTTTTTTTTTTTTTTTTTTTTTACTGATCAGCATGAAATTCATAGGATCAGTATCCTCAGCCAATGGAACATGAAAATGATGATTTTTTGAGGCATGTTCCCCTTTACCAGCCTCCAATCTGCTTGACACTCACAAAGCAATTAATTTTTAGTCAAGAAAACAGAACAGATAGATTTTGCAAGGCACCCACCACTTGTGAGTCCCACCTAGCCTATGCACAAAAGGAACCGCATTCACTTGAAATTTGGCAGAAGGAGAGGCAGACTACACCCAAAGAGACATTGATCAGTAAATTTTAGACAACTGAACTTTACAACCCAGGCACTAGCAGGCTTCAATGTTCTATTGTTTGGGGGTTGCTCCTCTATAGAAAATGCAACTTGCAAGCAAGACTCATAAAGCATCTTCATCTTGAGGGATACAAGGTTACATACTTGTGGTGGTTGATCTGCCTTTTATTAATTTCTAATACATCTTAGGGTAAGGAAATTCGTCTCAAAGTGGTTATGCAATAATTATAAATAATAATGCAAGACAATGATCTAGTTTTGTAATTATTAGTAAAGTGTTCATGTGGCAATTACCAGGTGGCAGACATAAATTCAAATTATTTTTACCACCAATTAAATAGAAAACAACTAATAGGCATATTCTTAGTTTGTACATGCTGCAATTTTAGAAATGGTAATGTAGATTTTCTGTATTTTTTATAATGTAAATTTGCCATGTTTTGCAGTAAAGTTACATACCCTTTGCTTGTACATGCTGTGATTTCAAGAAATCAGCAGAATTTGAGACCATCATTAAGGAATGAGTCATTATTTTCTTTTCTTTTTAACAAAAGATTCTTCTTGAAATATAGCCTACTACTTTTAAATACAACAACTGCATTCAACTGATGGCAAAGAAACAAAATCCAAATGTTGCTCCTGCAATAATTTTGTTTCCAACGCTGACCAGCGGTTGCTATAACACATCAAGTTGTCCTAGCAATGTAAATCTAAATGGCATTTTGTGCAAGGCGTAATTAGATCAGTAAGTGACTGAAGAATTACTTGGCACAAATCAGTTTTTTTTTTGTTTTTGTTTTTTTACTGTAACAACATAAATACTTCAGTTTCTTTGCTGAATCCTTGCAGTCTGTTAGTTTCTCAAGAGTTTTATGAATCAAATAGCTGTTTTCATCCAGAAAGTACCAGGTTCAGAATTGTTTATTTCCAGACAATTAAACAAGAAAATTGACCAACAGCAAAAAATTTTGTGGAGCATGGGCTGGTTATTAGAATCTTCCTAAAATATACAAGTAGAACTCAATATTTCAAAATGTAATGCATTGTAAATTAAAATCTGGCCGCATTTTCCATGTTTCTTATGTTATTGCAATGCATTGTAAAATAAAGTCTGACATCATTTTTCAAGTTTCTTATATTAGTCCAATGAATCTCTTACAGTCTTATACATTAATTGCCGTATCATTCACTGGTTAGTACTTTCTTACCAGTGGAATTCTTATTATCATGACACCTGCTGCTACAATACAAGGTTTTTCTTAGCCAAAAATTGAGTTTTCAGCAGTTTTTTGGGGGTGCTGGGGGGTGGTTCACTGGTTACTTCTGCTTTGGGGACAACTAAAATTAGACAAAATAATTTTTAATATAAGAAACATAAGTTTTATCTTCTCTACCATGTGCACGTATGACAGACAAAACATGGATTAAATTGGAAGTAGCTATCAAATCCTAGTAAGTTAAAATTTTCAGAAGACAGTGAAATAAGAATTTTCATATTAAAATGCCTAACTCTGAAGAGGACCCACAGTAAACTGGTACCAGAAACCATACATTGTGTTTACCCTGGAGGCAGAATAACATGGTAGGCCAAAAAGCAATTTTTGACAACTTGCAAAGCAGCACTTTTTGTGCTTAGTAAGAGCCCTAAAGAAACCATAACCTCAAAGATAGAGGGCAAGAGATCTTGGAGACATGCCCACTTACCAAAGGCTCCAGGCTATAGACTACAGAATAGACTCATTCACCAGAATTAAACCCAGTTTGTTGCAAGGAAAGCCATTGAAATCAAAGTAGCAGCAAAAAGGAAGAATATGGGCAGCCTGTTCAAGCATCTTTGAGATCTCATAGAAAATAAAGCTTCTCCAGTGGGACCTGTCATATCCAGGGACAGGACACTTAATGGTTTATTTGGTATGAAGAAAAATAAAGTGCCAGCTATTTTCTTAGGTACAAAATGAAAAGCTCAGCCGTTTTAAATGTAATTAAATGAAATAATATGCAGACTGAAGTAGCCCCAGGAAGATGTTGAGATTTTCTTCCTAGTTCATCACTTTTAATCCAAGCAAAATGTTAGGACACTTAGTATCAGTTATTGAGTTTAAGCTTTGATTTCCAAATGCTCACAAAAATTACCAAATTTAAGAAATTCACAACAATAAGTCACCTGTGGTCAAAGTACTCAAAGACTCTTCTTTGATCCCCACCCAGGCTCAAAGCTTCTGCTATGGCCATATCCATGGAAATGTCCAAAGAGTTTGTTTTTAAAATAGCTTTCAAGCATAATTAGGGGTATTTAGCCTTTTTTGCTTTTCTTCAAAGCTTTGAAAAAGTGTTATAATATTCCAAATGTTACATTTGTGCATATTTTTGGTAATCATTTGCAGGGTGATAGAATTTTTTAAACCACTGTAGATACATAAGAACGTTGCAACATCTAGTACCCTGAGGTCATAAGACTGTCAAAGACTCCTCCTTCAACCTCCCAAATTGAAAGCTTTTATTATGACCTGGCCTTTTAATGTAACTTGGGCACTGGACCAAGGGCGCCATTGTCACTCGAGGGCAACGTTAGGTGGGGATGTTGATATCACTTTTGTCACACCAATTTGTTTATGTGTGAATCTGCCTGGCACTTATGAATGAATGTTTTCAAAGTAAGCCCATTTCATCAATAAGAAAAAAAACGGTTTGGATGCATATGTTCCTTTCCCTTTGGATGATAAAACTATACAAGTGCTGTATCAAGTATAACTCACGAAAATCTTGTTAATTTTTGTCAATTTTTCAACTTTTTGGCATCCCTGCTTTCAGTAAAAAAAAAATCAAGGTACTATCACTAAATATAATAACTCCCTATGCCCCCCCCCCTGTGGATACCATCTTGATAGGATGCTGTCTCTACTCTAAATAAAAAAAAATAATTAACTTATTGGCATCCCTGCTTAAAAAAAATTTAGGTATTATCATTTAAATGTGATAGCACACTACCCCCCCCCGCAGGGGGGGATACCACCTTGATAGGACGCCATCTCTCCTTTAAATTAAAAAAAATTACTTTTTGGCATCCCTGCTTTCAATAAAAAAATTTCGAGATATTATCATTTAAATGTAATACCTCCCTACCCCCCCCCCTCAGAATACCATCTCAGCTTTACATTAGAAAAATAATTTACTTAATAATTAACTAGGTCACTATATGGTTCAAACAAACATGCAAAATAACGTTAAGCAGCTTAGTGTTCCTTGAAAAAAAATTTGAGGATATGAGTAAAGGGGTACAAAGCCAACAACAAAAATATCAAAATTATTCAGATATACCTCAAATTATTGGAAAACTGAGTCATAGATTCGCCACGGCATTCAATAAGATCCAAAGAATCTAATTAAAAGGGAGCACACACAAAAACCAAATTAGGCCAGTAGCCTATGAGAAATTGCAAAATATCCAAGACAATGAACAAGTCCCAATGGGGGGCCCTGGGTCTATCAAAATATTTCAATGGTTTTGCATGGAATTCGATATCATTTTCTTCTGTCTCCACTTTGAATGAAAAAAATAATCATCTTTTTGGCATCCCTGCTTTCAATAAAAAAAAA
>JAQQPU010020208.1:0-15724 GCA_029168905.1 Artemia sp. Kazakhstan ARC1039
CTTGTTTTTTCTTTATTTAATGAAGCTTAGACAAACAATTTACTAAAGGCAATGGGAAAAGTATGTTTTCCATTAAAGGGTATGGAAAAAGTATAATTCCAAAAAAATACACAAAACAACAACCTACTTACAAAAACTAAGATATTAACTCCCGCATTTAGTTCTGTTGAGCAATGCCGAAGCGTTGGACGGATATTTTTTAACAATATCGACAGTTTTGAACTTGGTTATGAAACACTAAAATATTCTAATACCTTTGGACTCCTCAGTGTTTATAAAAGGTGAAGAATTATCAAAGTAGTTTGTTCAAAGTAAAACATTAAAATTAAGATTAAGAAAATTAAATAAAAAATTTTATTCCATATTTTTAATTTAATTTTGAATACCAAAGACCAGTATATTTGACACCCTTATACTTCATAACTATAAAAAATTAAATCTTTTTTAAAGTGACAACTAGATAAATATAATCACTCCTGGAAAAAAAGATTGAAAATTAAATACAAAAACGTATCCATTCAGGGGGAAAATACGAAAATTTCCAGCACTCCGTTCAGGGAAAACATTTCTTATTATAGTGGCTTCATATATCAGCTAATGGGTACTTTTGCAATGCAAGCAAAAGTTGACGGTCTATTCTTATCGAAATTACCCGATATTAAGTTGTTTCCCTTTTGTTTTCTATAGTTATACGAACTTTCTTGGGTTCTAATAACTGACACTAATTACTAATAAACAAATACATATTTAAGGTCACCATAAAAACCTGATTCTTTGACTGAATTTTATCAATAGTTATGTTCTTATACTTTCGCTATTGACAAGGATCTTTATTTACTTACCATTCATTACTATGAAGAATATTTTTTTGTTGCTCCAACCAAATCATATAGAAAAATGTTTCTGAAAAACTGGTTAAGGGTTACCCAGTCACAGATTAAAAATTATATTTTCCTTATTATGGGTCAAAAATCTGTTTTTTTTTCTTTTTTTGTGGGCAGGCAGTCAACAAGGGGGCGGCAAACATTTTTCCATTGTTTTTTCCTATTCTGCTCTCTTTCCTTTGGTTTCCTTATAATTACTTTATAGTCCCAAATTTCCAGGGGGGCGCGGCCGACCCCGGCCCCCCATTACCGGCGCCCATGCCAGAAATAAAGTAAGACACTCAGTATTTGGATAGCTAATCACTGTTTTAACATTGCACTATAGAGTCTCTATTATACCCAAATAGAATGTGGATTGTTTACGATTAGATTTGTCAAAAATTTCTTTAGAGGCTTTTGATTAGCTTGAATCATTAGGGCCGTTCTTTTGAAATAATATCTTATTTCTTGTTTCACTTATTTGCTTCTACAGGAACAGCAAATTCTGAGGAAATTTTGTTTACTTATAATCACTATGTTTGTCTTAAGACTAATCTAGGGTGTCATCTTATGGTCACTTGCTACCATGTTATTCTGCAGGGTAGGAGCTTACTTTGGTAACTTATCATGGTAGGTGAGTTGGAAGCCTAAGAAAGAAACATACCATTTGATTCAAAAATCAAAACTCTATCCAAATATAATAATCATATTTGTTTCTAGTTTCTTACAAAAATCTGTAAAAGTCTACCAATATCTGTTCTGTTTTTTACAACAAAAATTCATTTCTGTCAAGTGGTACTTCATAGTAAAAAAAAGGGAGGGGGACTAAAAATCCTGCAAAGTGGCAAGAATTTATCCTCCCTGTGCTGAATAGTTACGAAAAATCGCGGGATAAGTATTATACCTCAAAACTGTGGTTTCAGTATATAAGAATGGGGCTTATACTCGTAGAGTTTCTTCTGAGTGAGCGTGCTGGTGATTAGGAAGATTATCTGAACTTGGTGAGTATAATATTCCTGTACATGGCATCGTCTGGCCACTATAAATATGGTGAGTGTTTGATGATATACTTGAAAGGAATGCAAGAAATTCCAGAAGGAATACGTGCATAACTTTTGTCTAGCTTTTTTAATGTGAAGCGCAAAGAAGGTTCAACGAACCTAGTACCACCTGATCATCCCCTTGAATCCAGCTATAACTAGAACCTAAGTAAAAAGGTGGTATTAAAGGTATATCTCTAAGCCCATTAGCCGTTTCAAAATGGACAACTACAGTACCGTTTTGTGCAAAAAATCTATGGACCCTGTGCCAACTTGCTGAGATTGAAGGGCTAAGTGATTTTGTGAATAAAATGGTGAGGGCTGAGACAGTAAAATTTCTAGTTGAGAATACTGCAACTGTCATTGACGACAATTTAAATCAATTCAGATATGATGAAGAGCCCTTGACTAACATAATGACCTGCAAAGTGGCTGGTGAAGCTTTTGGAAAGGAACTTTTAGCTGCAGAAGACATCAGCCTCAAAGCTATTGAAGGATTTCTGAGTTGGAAAAAGTCTAGTTTCTCAAAGACGAAAATTAAAACCTAAAAATTAGATAAACGCGTTAAGGATCTACCCTGACGCTGCTATGAGGGAGCATAAGCAGGATATCCCTTTCGGGAATAGAGAACGAGGAATGAACTTGTGGTGGAGCAAAAACCCCAAACCATCTCCCAGCACCAGAACAGGTCCTTTTTATACCCAGGATATATTCGTCATGTTAGGGAATAGTAAACTCAAGAAATGCTTTTCTTAAATGATTTTTTGTATTTTTAGGAGTGATAAAGCGTTAGTGAATTTACCAAATTAGTACCTGCTTATTGCTTTTCATGGTTCGGTCTAGAAACACTGGTGAATATCAGAGCGAGGATTCTTACCTATAATACCAACCAAAAGAAAAATAATTGAAAATCCAATTTGTCAGGTACGGATAGATCTAAAATGAAGCCAAGTTGTTTGGCCTCAGATGGAGTAATTTTTTGTTTTACTTATTGGCTATTTGAATTTTACTTGTTGGCAATAAAGAGGTCTATACTGTTAGTACACTTTATGTCTACTCACTCATAGGTTTCTCCTTACTACAATAGTTATAACTCCTGTTCTTGATAAATTGATCAAATTTATCAGATAGTTAGATCTGATAAATTAGTGCTGTGGCGTTAATCTGCAGTACTAATGAAGCAGAGTAACGCTAAAAATATAATATGTTGATATACAATTTCTAATTTGTGTTGCTTTTGTGCAGTGTCAATACTGAAGACCATCAAGAAGAAACCTTAGAATTCATTACTCAACATCAGGACTCAGGACTCAGGACTCAGAACATCAGGACTCAAACTCTCAAACTAAAGACCATCAAGAAGAAACATTAGAACTCATGATTCATCATAAGGACTCAAGACTCAGGACCCAGAACATCAGGACTCAAGCACTCAAACTGAAGACCATCAAGAGGAAACATTAGAACTCATGACTCATCATCAGAAGTCAGGACTAAGAACATCAGAACTCAGGGCACGAACATCAGCCTCGGGACTAGAAGAAGTGGCCCTTCTTCTAGTCCAATTTGTGTCGGTCACATAGCTATCTAAGAGTATTCATAAAATTGATATGCTTTTTGTCTTAAGCTTTTACACATCTATTTAAAATATTCAAATAAATATTTGCACTCGAATGTAAAAATTTATTTGGGTAGAAGCTGAAATATGCAGCACATAAGAGTTAACAACGATACTATAACCATCTTTCCCCATTCTCCTCCAAAACAGGGGACACAATATGATTATGTCGTGGGGAATCCAAGTATTGGGAATAATTCTACAGATTTAGCAAGGAATTGCATATAAGACTAGTTTTTGGCCATTTGTTCGGTCTTTGAACAAGATTTCTCCAACCTGGAGAACTTGAAAACAACAGAAACGAAACTTCATTTCGGTGCCGAATTTAAGCTCTGCGGAACTGATCTGATAGAAAGAATAAAATTTCAGGAGACACAGCTATCAGCGATCAGGGATGCCAAGTGCAAAAAAACTAGATTCTTAAAAGCCATTATTAAATCATAATTTTTAATAGTAATTTTTTAATAGATTCTGAAAAAATTACTAAATCGCCAAAAAATTCTGAAATTGTAATTCAGCTGCTTTAAAATTTCAACAGGGTGTCGTATTTTGAAATTACTGGTTTTAGACTTTTATCATTATGATTACTTTGTTTCTTTAGAATATTCAACACAACCACTAATAGGCAGGGGTTGCAATTATCACCCTAGATTTCGGAAAATACTATTATTTTCACTCTATTTCTTCAACAATAATCAACATTTTTGAAATATTCTATTTTCGTATACGTTTTTTTACTTGACAATTGAAGAAACATATTGCTCCACCCCGCTAAATTCCTGAATTCACATCCTTGGCTTCTTCTACTGATCAGGGAATTTTAGTTGGTGATGATCTAATAGATATATTTACTCTTTCTTAAAATACTTTTCCCGTCCGTTTTTAGGATTGCCCTATTTTTGGGCTAGAAACTAAGTCTGGTTGTTGCTTTAAGCAGGCTCTGAGTAAACCTCTCTCTTTAAACGCCCCTACTAAACATATTAAACTCTATTTATAAACCATTTTAACCAGAGTGCTTAAAGGAACAACCCATCAATTGGTAGCGTGATACACTGAGGCGATTTAGTTCTTTCATACTCAAAATTCGGTTACAACTTGATTTTATTATTAAATAACATTATTGTACACTAAAAAACTGGTTCCTGCAGTCAAAAGGGTAGCAGCCAAAGCATCACAGGAACTTTATGATATTAAAAAGGTCATGTTGGCATGCCAACATGGTCAAGGATCCCCAGTGGATTTTCTGGGAAAACTCTTGTTGCGATGAACTACTTTCATTTTCAAATAGCATTTTGAAGAAAAAGAAGACATTCCAAGACTACGTAGTGGTAAAAAATCAGTTTTGCTAGATCTATTTCAGAATTATTTGAATGTAAACTCATGATCAACTGTAATAGCAGACAGCTAAACCTGCATCCGCAGACAGCTAAACCTGCATCCAAGTGGGAGTGGTTGATGATTTCAAGCCATATTTTTGTTCTCAGAAGCCAATTGAAAGAGACTTTCAAATGTTTCTCTCAGAGGGCATTTTGGAGACTTCTAGATATATTAACTGCAGACGCTCGAAATTTACATGTGATTGCAGATAAGTACGATGGACTTTTAGGTCAAAAGGGCCCATCTGGCTCGTCTGTCTGTCTCAAAGATTGTAGAAGGAGCCATGAACGAAGAGGCGATAAATTGTTAATAAAAAACATTTTTGTGACAATCATGCTTGAAAACTTCGCTCTTCTCACAAATTCCAAGTGTAAAGCCTAATTCTCACAGAGCGCGAATATTGCTTCTCAAAGCGAAAATTGCGTCGCCGAGCCACAAAAACACCTTCCAAAGTGAAAAAATGCTTCGCAGCGCTTCAGCTTGAAGTTGAAAAAAAATCGTGTAGCTCGGCAAAATTATTAAGAAAATTAAATATGGATGTTGAAAAATTGATAGCAAGTGTAAGATCATTTCCTGTTATATACGCGTGAAAAGTAAGGAATATAAGGACCTGGCAGTGAAGGAAAATGCGTGGAAGAATGTGACAAACTCACTGAATGAATCAGGTCAAAATGTTTTTTTTGTATTTGTTGACTCTTTGAAATGAATAGGCTAGCTCCCAAACCCTGTTCCACAAGATCACTCCCCCTTATTGTGATTATTATAATGTTTAGCCTATGTTTAGTCAGGCTATTCAAAGTTTACCTAATAAATAATATAAACTTGATTGGTTGAATTAGCCTACTGCTTTGAAGTAGATAAGATAAGCCCCCTTTACTATTGAAATGAATGGCCTAGCTTCCAAGCCCTGTTCCCCCAGATCATTCCCCCCTTGTTGTCATTATTAGAATGTTTAGCCTATGTTTAGTCAGGCTATTCAAAGTTTTCCTAATAAATAATACCAACTTGATCGGTTTAAGTTGCCTACTGCTTTGAAGTAGATCACTCCCCTCCTTGTTGTCTTTATTAATAATATTTATCTCATGTTCAGGTCAGGTTCTACAAACCTTAATTTTGAAATAAATAGCATAGCTCCAAAGCCCTCTTTCCAAAGATCAATTCTTCGCTTGTTTTCATTATAATGTTTATGTTTAGTTACCTTATTCACAGTTTTCCTAATAAACAACATCAACTTGATTTATTTAAGCATCCTGCTGCTTTGAAGTGGATCAGCTCCCCTCCTTGTTGTCTTTATTATAATATTTAGCTCATGTTTAGGTCAGGTTCTACAAAATTTAATTTTGAAATTAATAGCCTAGCTCTGAAGCCCTCTTTCCAAAGATCAATTCCCCCCTTATTTTCATTATAATGTTTATGTTTAGTAACCTTATTCAAAGTTTTCTTAATAAATAATATCAAATTGATTGGTTGAATTAGCCTAATTCTTTGAATGTTTTTTTTTGTCATAAAGCTCTTTAAAGAGCTTACCAAGAAATCAAAATAAGTAAAATCAATAATGCTAGTTTTATTTTTTTTTTTTCAGTTTGAAACTGCATACAGAAATGGAAGGAATTTAGGGAAACTTTCACAAGGGAATCCAAGCTTCAAAGGCTCTCAAAAGTGGATTCAAATATGTAAAAATAAGGCCAATCGCTTTGTTCCAAATCATGGCTTTGATTGTAGCTCTAATGTTCATATTTAGCTCCAATGTCAATGTCAGCCTATACAAAGCTTGATTAATAAATGATTTCAACTTGATTGGTTGAATTAGTCCATTTCTTTGAATTTTTTTTCCTAATAAAGCTGTTAAGAGTTTACAAAAAAAAATCAATAAAGTCAACAATACTTTAATGCTTGTTTTTTTATTCAGTTTCAAACTGCAAGCAAAAGAGGAAAGGTCTAATACAAACTCTTTCATGAGAGAGACTAAGGTTCACAATTTGTCGGAAAATGGAGCCAAATGTGGAAAAATAAGGCCATGGGCTTGGTTCCACATGATGAGCTTCACTCTACCATATGTAGGCAGTGGAGACATTTCAACCAATTTTGAAAGTGTTCCTCAGGCCGAGCAGGAGCACTGCTCTGCATGTCCTCAAGCAGAGCACTCAGTCATGAGTCAGAATTGATAGAAGAAGAAATTACTTATGACGACTTATTTGTCATTGAGCAGGAAGAAGGAGCCCATGAGCCAAGTGCAATTGAAAATAACCCTAAAAGAAAAAAAAGAAAAAATAGTAGTGCTGCATTCGAAAGTGAGATAATGGATAGAATGGACAACGTGCTCCTAATTACGAATGCACGAGACATCATTGAGTATAGTGATATACTATTTTTGAAAAGCCTTCATGAACCTATGAAAAGGTTGAGTGAGCTAAAACAAGCTCTCATGAAAATAAAAATGCTAGAGCTTTTGCACAATGCAAAATTTGGTGATATATAACTTTTATTTTTAATAAAAAAGTACATTTTATCAGACTGAGCACAAACAACTAATTTCTTATTCCTGTATTTGTCACATGATCATTCAGCAAGGGAACAGAGCCTTTTGCACTGTTTAAATAGCATTTTAACAGCTCCCCAACTTTGACAGCAGCATGGGAAGATCTGTTGCAACTTTGTCTATTTAAGGGGTTGATATTTTCTGTACCAAAAATATGTCGCCAATCCCCTAGCTGAATTATTCCCTTTCTATCCTCTGTATCTCCAAATGCTTGGGGGCAGAACCGATTCTGACCACAATCTGGTGCCAATGACATTAAGAAATTATGGAGATATATTGTAGCCTTTATAATTTCCTTAGCTGTTTCAACCTTGCAATAATTCCAGTTCTAAAAATCCTCCAACTTGCCACTAAAATTCCAAAGGCATTTTCAATGGTTCTTCTGGCTCTGCTTAGTCTGTAATTAAAAGTTTTTTTTTGGTTGTCAATTGCCGTCCAGGAAAAGGTCTCATTATATTAGTTTTAAGAGGAAAAGCCTCATTTGCTACAATCAAATGAGGAAATTGATTATTGGTTTGAGGTAAGTTCGAATCCTAGGGAAATAGAAAATCTCATTTCTGCACAGCTCTTTCAAATAAAGAATGTCCAAATACACCACCATCATTATTTCTTCCTTCAGACCCAACATCGACCACAATAAACTTATATTCGGGATCGCATATAGCCATTAAATTAAAACTTAAATGTTTCTTATAGCAATAGTATTTGGTTCTGTGTTTGGTGGGCACTGAATTTTTACATGTTTTCCACCCAAAGCAACAATACAGTTTAGAAAGTTCTATTTTTCATATTCGAATATTGCTTCAAAAGTTCCAGATTAGGACTAGGTAAGTAATAAGGCTAGAGGGCATAATATATTGTTTTGCAAACGTCTGAAATAATTGAAGTCAATTTAGACCTGTCGATTCTGTATTGAAATGAAAGAGACCTTTTGCTTTCTCCTGTAGCTAGGCATCTCAGAGTTACTGCCAAAATGACTGTCTCCAGTTTGTTTCTTTTTTTTGTATACGAGGTTTGATGAGATTATGGATTATTTTAAACTGATCAGGATACACCCTGAAGTAATCAAAATAAAATTCAGGGTCGGGTTTCTCAAGTTCTTTGATAAGTAAATTAAATGCACCATTAGCTGATCGCCGCTGAAAAATGGGTCTCACCCACAGCTTTTCTTTTTCGTTTGCTTTCAAGAGCAAGCAAAGTAAGAGGACAAGCACAAAGTAATCTCATTTTTTACTTCCTCTCTTGAAGCGAAAAAAATGCCTTCAGTGCGAATTGTCGAGAAATTTTCGCTTTGCGTCGCGAACAATTTTTGTCGCGGAAAATTTTTTGTGGCGCTTTGTGAGAACTAAGCCTAAAGCAAAGATAATCAAATTAATGTTTGCAGAATGGAAGAACAGTGTCTTCCCAGAAGTGATTTCAGCATTTTTCTGGGAGGAGGATTTTCGGAGAGAAAAAAGTTATTGTTCATGCTAATGACACAGACATTATTGTGATTTTGCTTCAACGTCACCAACAACTGGCTTTACTATCTCAGCACCAAAGTCCCGAGTTGTTTTTACAGTTTTCCGACAAAATAATTCTCGTCCATTGTGTGGCAAAATTGGCACCAACTTCATTGTTATCCTCTTGCATTGGATTGCATTGTTTGAGTGGTTGCAATATGACCAGGTTTGTTTACTCCAAAGGAAAAGATATTTTTGAGTGCAAGTGTGAAGAGTGGAATATTGGAAGCTATGACTGATTTAAGCAAGAAGATTGAAAGAAAATTTCAAACTTAGCTTCATTTGAACAAGAAATAACACAGGTATGCAGGAAGCTGGTTGTTGCAAGAAACCTGGTGACTAAGTCACTAAATGATCTTTGGGTCCATCTCTTCCATAGGAAGAAAAATCTAAAAAATATTCCGTCGACCGAGAATACTTTTGGGTTCCATATAAAGTATGTTCCTTTCCAACTCCATATCCTGCTTTAGGCTATAAAACCCCTTCCAATTATCTACAGCCTCTTCAACTTCAGATGGGTATTCAGAAAAACCCTAGGTATGATACCATTAACTAGCTCCTTGCCTCAGTGGCTACCTCTGATTTCAAGAATTTCAAGTTATGATAAAAATTTTATGGCTTCCAAACAAATCCACTTAAACCTTGTCTACAAACTAATCAAGAAAACCCCCTTCCAGAACCAAAAGGCGATCTAATCATTAAACTGAGCCATTGTGCGCAGTTGATACCAAATTAAACACACAGCAAGCAAAAATTATGTTTTATTTTTACTGGGTAAAGTGTTTTTAATCGGTTTACTTTTGCTGTGTCAAAACTCCTATATTGTTATGTTATAATTAAAGCTCTAGTTTTCTATGATTCTACAAAAACACGGAAACATAATTAGTGGGCCTAATTGTAGCAGTATCGTCGATATATGTTAGATAGACTGTTAAACCAATAATTCTTGTTTTGTTTTAAATTTTAACTTCGCTCTTTACTTTCCTCAGAAAAAATTAGTTTTATATGTAATCTTTACCCGTTGTTTTAATTAAATTTAATGTAAAAGCTATACTACCATGATCTTTTGCAGTTTCAGATCATAATCAATGATCTGAAGCTGGAACTTTCATAGAAACCTTAAGGTGGAGGGACAATTGATCAAAAGGCAATATGTAAACACTAATACCTCTGCTTCATTTTCTAGTTCTATTACTAATGTTACTAATGCTCCATTTACTACTTCTATTGCAACCACTTGTAAGGCTAAGAGCATTTAGATGAAAATTTAAGGGAGTATCTGAATACAAGTTATCAAAAGGACATATTGGCAATGTAATCGTATTGGCTAATTGTCTAAGTTATAAATTTCCAGAACTTGATTAGAAGGATGTTCATCTGTCCAAACTGCAATATTTCAATACTACTGCTGCTTCGAGTGCTATTATTATTAATACTATTAGTAGTCAGGCCCAGAATTACAAATAGACCCGGCTGGGTCTATTTGTATTATCAGAATGCCGAGGGGTAAAAAAAAACTGAGCGTTTTTTTTTCAACAAAAACTGGACTGATGTTATATATCGTCAAAAGGTCAGGTGCACTTTGCTGCTGCGCTGCCTATTCACAGAAAAGTGATTTTAAATTAACACAGGAATTACGAAGCCCCTTGTAAACTGAAGAATCTATCCTATTCCAAATATCCCCCAATATTTCGGGGATTTTCCTATATATCTCTGCCCCCCCCCAAAAAAAAAATTGGTTCTAGGGGCACCAAAACGCTTGGGCCTAGGGGCACCAAAGATTTAAATCTGGCCCTGCTAGAAGGGCTGCTAATACTAATACTAATACTGTGACTACTATTACACCAAGGTACTTTTAAGGAGAGGGGAAGGTGAAAAACAATCACAAAACACCGTATTTATGAAGGTTGTCTAAAAGGTGTATCAGCAATATCTTATGAACAGTTTTGTGTGCAGTACAAACTTATGTAACGTGATCAAAATTCAAAAATCGCAAATTACTTCGTAAACTTCTTTTCCTTTCAATTTAAAAGTACGTAAGTAAACCGCTTAAACTATTAACCTAAAATCGCGAAACCCACAGACATCAATTAAATAAAGCCCGGTCATGCAAATTAAAAGTAACGAACAACTGTATCTCGATTGAATAAACTTTGCAGAATATTTTCCCACAACAAATATTGGTGGCAATAAATAAATCAGTCTTGAAGCAAAAAGACAAACTGTCACAAAGGTATGAGATAAATATCAGTGTGACTAAATTTTGCGCGACAAGCGATCAACAATACAGTTTATTTTTAGGAACCTTAATCACCAAACTTTCAAACAAAGGTAGAATTTACTAGACAAAAAATAGCCACGAGAGATACAAAGTATTCAAATGTATTCAATTTGTATTGTCCGAAACAATGTTTCATCCCAATAAATTATAAGCTAATTTGAAACTAGGTGACAGGTCGTTAGCAATGAATATAAAAGTAATACGTTGTTTGACAGGAAAAATTCCGAAATGTCAGAATCATAGTAATTAATTACGCGGAATTTAAGGTTGTCGAATTATGTATTTCTATGTCCAATACGGGTGACATATCTCAAGTGACGCCTTCATGTAGCCCAAGGCAAATTCGAAATATACAGTAGCTAGGATTTGCAGCTGAGGAGGCAGTCAATTTTCAGTCTAGATAGAGTCCAGTTGGAGTCTATTCTCGGTGAATGGAAAATCTATTGTCAGTTTTTACGCAGTTAATTCTGAGTCTATTATGAGACTAGCTTCGGACCCTATTGCCAACACCGACATACCAAATTAATCCACAGGGAAACGATTCAGGCTCAAGACAATTAACTGGGACCCGGGGAGCCAGAAATTTTTATAGGTCCCAAAATGTTATAATACCTTCCTTAAGTGATGATAGCAATGCGTTACCTATATTTGATAATTTTGGTGTCGCAAATGTTTATTTTAAGGCACTGGTGGATTCCGGATCCACAGTAGATATAATAGGCTCTAATGTGTTTAATAAGTTACGGGCAGGTATTAAGCAAAGGAAGTGTTTTATTATCCCCAATTTAACTAGTGTCAAGGGACATAAGTTGGAGGCAAAAGGCTCCATTCGCCTAAATGTGACAAAGGACAATAGAATTTTCCAAACTAATTTCATAATAGGTAAAAACTTCCCGTACGAGGCAATAATCGGTACTAATTTTTTAAAATCTCAAGATGCTATTAGACGTGGCCAATGAGAGACTCAGATATCCAGCCGATCCTTCTCCCCAACGCGTAGAAAACGGGGACGCAACAGTGAATAGAATAGTCTTTTGTACCACATTTCTCATCTTGTAGGAGAGCAAATTCTAGTGGCACATGGATTGAGTCTATAAAGGCAAAAATAGGAGAAATGCAGAGATATAGGCAAAAAGAAATTTAGAAAATATTTTAATTATGGAAGGAAGTAATAAACCTCAACGTGGTTCACTCCCAACCAACATTACTAGCGGAAGACTCGACGAAACAAAGCACTAATCTTAACTTAATAAAAATAAGTTGGAAGAGAAATATTATGGGTTTACTGTACGAAAAACAAAAATTACTCCCAAAACAATGCAAAAAGTTCAGATCTCACAAATGATCAAACCAGTAAATGATAACTATGAAATTTGATTTGCGTCTCCGTCAAAAGAAATCCCTGAGGAACCTGTTATGTGAAGAATAGATCATATCCTATGAAAAGGGAGTTTTATTTGGTTGACAAATACCCACGAAAATAACACGATTACAATAAAAAAGAGCACATGTCTTGTTGAAAAACAAGTTATTTTTGAGCGTGATTTAGATAGGTGGAACAATTCAGAACAAAACTTGGTTAACAGTATGAATACTCCAGGCGATAGGTACCCCTTAACAAGATCCCAATTTTTGGAAAAATTTAATCTATACCATATCTACGACGCGGAATGAAAACGAAAATAATGTGTTATTGTGGAATTTTAAGGATGTATTCTCCACTTTTGAGGAAGATAATGGACTGATTCCCTTTTGTGAACACTATCCAAACTACAGGGTTGCCTGTGGCCAAACAGCCCTACCGTATTCCCTACCAGCACAAAAATTTTTAAAAAAATAAAATCCACGAATTAGAAAGAAATAATATTACACGTCCAAGCATAAGTCCGTTTTCGGCTCCTGTGATATTTACGAAAAAGAACATTGATCTAATCGTAGTTGACTATAAAGTCCTAAATAAGCAGGTAGTTTGTGACAAATTTTCCTGCCACGAATCGACGAAGTCCTCGATTCCATCTCGAATCGAAATAAAACTTTGACCTTTTTGGATCTTACGCAAGGGTACCACCAAGTAAAAATAGCAGATAATGAAGTTTATAAAACGGCATTTTCTATAACTGAATGTGGCTCTTACGAATATTTAAGAGAGCATAAAGTGGCTAATAATATGACTCTTTTGCAATACCAGAGACAAATTTCAGTAAAATGGGGATATATTTTTCAAAGTCAGGGCTAAAATATAGCCAGAATTCCAAAAGGAAGTCTCTCCTTACATTTAAAGAGTTTCTAAGTTTGGCAAAATTATACCAAAAAAATTTAACTACACAAAAACATGTTTTACTCAAAATATTATTGAAAACATAATTTATCTGCACAGAATAAACCAATCACTTTCTAATAAATACCAAAACGTAATTGGGTAACCGTGATACTCATATTAAAAGGTAAATCCTGCTTATTTATCAGAGCGGTGTTGTTTATAAAGAAACCTGCGTCTTATTTATTATCTTCAATAATGTTTTAACTCTTGTCAAAAGCCAAAATAATAAAATACATTTTTCAAGACAAGAACTAGCGATATATTGTCTCATTTAGAACAATAGAAACTTCCGTTTTTCTACAAGGACACGTTACGCTACCCCCTCCAGAAATATCCATACCCCACAGGGTGAATATAGAATATATTTAGGGATGGGTAGAGGTGTTGAATATTTTCTCTATATAGTTTTAACTTGTACTATACAACCTTCATAGTGGGTATATTCATTTGACCCAATCCATGTTTCTGGGGACAGTGCTGTCACCTTCCTCATTCCCGGTGAGGTATGATCCTTACAGGCTTCAAGGTGAAAAACAATATGTAAAACTTCATTAAAGCATTTGGTCACAACTGAATCAGTCGACTCCAAGTATTTGGCCTAGATCGGCAAAAAATAGTAACAAATTAAAACTGATAGTCACTGGCATTTTCAGGACATAATATTGAGCGCTCTCGCAAAATATACAAAATCGCGTTGTAACGAGTGGACCAATTTCATACTACCACTACTACTGCTACACCTACTACCCCTCGCCGCAGCACCAACCCGCCTTAGACCAACACAGCTACGCACTGAAGAAAACCAATTTCCACTAATTATCGACATAAAATTATTAGAAAGGCTATTATTTCATAGAAATACATATTTACATTATAATTTTCATATTTTTAATTTTATATTAATGAAGAATTTAAACACAGCGTTCAACTAGTTATTTTTTTTGTTCGGCACAGTTGAAAGGTCCATGAAAATTTAATAATTTTTTTAATTTTGTGTATTTTATTATGAAAATGGCCCCATATTTAACGAACTAGTGGAACTCTAAATCAAACATGAATTTCATTATAGAGATAATATTAAACAAAAAGTCTTACATCGTTTGAGATATTCATTGCTATTTTCTTATTAGTATATCTGTATTTCAAGGTACACTGAAGTAAAAAGCATCAAACACCAAAAAATGTGCGAAAACAACGTTAAATATCTTTCAATAATTAAATTAACCAATGTTATTTTAGAAGTACAAAAACAAGTACACATAAGTCTTCATTCATTTGCACATGACCTTCACAGTCCCCCCCTGAAACAGTTATATCAATCTGATAACATATCAAAATGGCTTTGAGAAAAAAGAAGCAAGCTAATATCGTCTTGGAAATTAATGACATTATGTCATTGTATGACATGTTTTCAGAAATAAAGTTGTATGTATTGTTCACGGGGGATCGTTAACATATTAAATAACATTGAGAAAAAAATTATCATATATGTGTGGGAGGATCACATCCCCAACACAACCTACTTTCAGAGAATATTAGCGGATTCTGAATAAAATCGAAACACACTATGTGCATACTGTTTATCGAACGGGTGAATCAGCATTACGTCAGGGATGACTGAGGAACGTTAAGTGGAAACTTTCAGGACATGTTTTGAAGTGAATGAACCTTCGGGGTTTCTGAGGAGGGTGTTAAACTAAATCAAAAGACACTATCTGCATCCAAGTTATCAAAAAGAGTATGATTCATACATCAGAGACATAAGAAATTAGATAAAAATCAATTATAGTAACCAAAAATAAATTTTTACAATCTAAAACGTCGAGAGAGCGATGATTCTAACGGAAATGGAAAGTTCTAGTACCATTTTTAAGTAACCCAAAATCGTGGCCCCCTCCCGCATCATATTTTCCCCAAATGCATCCGATAACAATTTTGAGATAGCCATGTGTTCAAAAATAGTCTAAAGATCTCATAACACGGCCTTTGGGGGGTCTCTTTATACGTCTTGCTTTTTCATCACCGATTCAATTTTATCGGTGGAGATGTTAAGGGTATTTACCGGGGGTAAATTTTTAGCAGGATTGAATTGCCCAGAGGTTATTTCTATGGAAAGGGGGATTTTTCCATGGAGGAGGAGCCAGGTATCCTGGTGTTATTTCAAAAACGAGCAGAAGTTCATTC
>JAQQPU010020210.1:0-11594 GCA_029168905.1 Artemia sp. Kazakhstan ARC1039
ACCAATATAGTTGATAATGATTACATTGATTCTGAACATGCAATGTTTAACTCAGACTCATTGTGAAAACTACTTCTTATACTGAAAAGCTAATAACAATGAATTCAGGCTAGACCCGTAGTCTAAAAATACTCACGGTCAACATTTTCTCTTCTCCAAAATTTTTAAATTAATTATGACCTAAACTGAAATTTCCCAACATAATTTCACTTCTATTCCATTAATGTAGGCAATATTTGTCAAGTTACTTTTCAAGTGGTCGTATCACCGATCTAATCTTACCTGGTATACTTAGCTTTCACAAAGACTCCTTTCAGGAATAGGAAAGGATAAAAAGATAGACAAAAATCCTCCTGTGTTCTGAAAACAGGAAAGACAAATCTTTCAGTTTAGAACTGGCCTTTAGTTCCGAATTAGAGATTATTTAGTATTAGCTCATTTTAAGCTATCTTTGCACCAAATTATTGACGTTGATAAAACTTCTCACTGAATTAAGACAAGGAAAAAAAACTTTTTTAAAACTCTCCAGGCGGTGAAAGATAAAATTCAAATATTAGAAGACTATATTTTCTTTCCTTTCCAATCCTGGAATGTACATTCAATAAACGAGAAAAAAACTTACTCTAAACTCAAACAGAAAGAATTTTTAGGTAGGCAATATTTGATCAACTGCATTTATGACCAATTTGAATTGTCACTATGTTCAATCAAGATTTTCACATCAACCCCTATTGTACGGTCAAATCTTTTCTCTTCAATAGCTGCTGGTGCTGTTTAGATAAAAAAAAAAAGCCCAGTTACACAATAAAAGTTGAATTGTTTGACTTAGGATAGCTGATTGTAAAAGCCACTGAAATTGCTTAAGTTTACAACTAGATTGTTGTAGCACAGAGATTACTTCTGCATGAACCAAGGGTTAAAATGACAATTTAAAAGCTAGGGAGACCGTCCAATCTCAAATCCCTTTGTACCACTTAATATGATTTATTTTCATTGAATTTGTAAAAAAAAATCGGAATTAAAAAACAAAAATTAAAATAAATGAAAACAAAACCCCAGTGATAGAACCTGCCACAATAATTCTTACAAAAGGAGTTAGATCAGCGATTGGAAATTATCCTGTTTTTGGAAATTTTTTAGAGAAAATTTTCACGACATTTTTCAAAAAAAATTAACTATAATAATATTATTTGTTTCTTCGTCTTGAGATTTTTTCTTTCTTTGTTTTATTTTGATAATAATAGAGCAGAATATCTCACTTTTATGTTGTTAATTTTGGTAAGGAATGCCGAATCAGCAAAACTGTGATCGTAGCTTTTATGTAAGCGTTTAAAAGGTAAAACAAGCCTCCGCTTAACACCACTAGACACACTTCTGATTTAATTACACAATGTTTGAGAGCTAATGTTTTCCCTAAGTTACAATCAAGATAGAAGTAGGAGCCTAAAATCTACAAAGCAAAAAGAGAAGAATGAAATAGTTTGAACTTGTTTCTAATCATAAGCTTATCTATAGTGACAAAAGCGAATGTTTATCTAAAGAATAAACAAACAAAAAAAGAATAAAGAAAGTTTTTGTTTTAAATAATAAAAATAATTTATATGATAAGATTGGGTTCATATCATTAAACAATAAGGAAATCAGGTCCTGCCAATGTCTTGTTTATACTCCAAGATGAGTAATTAATTAATTAATTTTAGCTCAAAGTTGAACTTAATGAGATGTAATAAGTTCTAAAGAAATAAAAAGTCCATAGAATTCCTGACATAGAATTGCTATCAGTATTCTTTTGCGATAAACAACTAAGAACGGGAAAATAAGATTCCTTTCATTTTTTATTCTGGCTACACCCCTCGAAGCGAAAATAAGTAATCATTCCTTATTCAAACCAGAACTTAAACAAGATATTATGGATTCTAATGTAATGTAAAGTCTATAGAATACCAAATATAGAAATTTGCCACGAGTTTTTGCAACAAAAATTATATGAACTTTTGTGCCATAATTCTTACCTCAGGAGAAGTATAGTTTTTTTTAATACATTTAACTGTATATGCATATAGACTACCTTCCTTAGATTAAAGCAAGCAAAGGCACTAATTTTACTTGACTTGATTTAAACTTTTAACACCAAAAACTGACATGCCTCAAAAAGGTAAGAAATCCGTTTATGTTGTTCTAACACTTTCTTCTCTAGATAGGAAATGTAGAGTTGCACTAACATGTGAGAGCTGCCAATGAAATCTAACAGTTCTTCGTTTACTTCAAACTCACAGTCCATTTGGAAACAGTAGCTCAGATTATATGCCTATAATACCTTAATAGGTTAATAAGCAACCATTCTTTTTCCAGAAATGAAAACAAATAACAGAGAAGGGGAAAAGGAGGGGTGGCTAGTCAACCCAGAGCTGACCTAACTAAAAGGCTTATTTTCTTACATTTGGATTCATTTTCAATGGGAGTTAGATGACTGTTTGTTATTGTAAGGTTAGTTTCCCTTGCTTCCAGATAATCTTCGACCAAACTGACTTTAAATTTATTTTCAAGACACCACCAACGTTCTCATAAAGTTGAATCAATGCAAGATTCGTTCACCACGATTTTTTTTTTTTTTTTTTTGCGCGAACTTATTTTTGATTTATACGCAACCCGCACTATCCTCAATTTCCTCTTGATTGCCCTTTCGTTCCTGAATATAATAATGCATTTAATCACAAGAAGGCTAAGTTTAGGTATTTTTCAAATAACTCTATGAATGGAAATAGGCTATTTTGTTTCTCAATTGTTATCCGTTTTCGTCTTCCTAGGTACCCAGCATGGGAACGGCTGGGATTACATCCAATAAACCCCCAATGAGGAGCTATTTGCCTTTCATTAGAATATACAATTATCATTATTTTTTCATAAATTCACGTGATAACTATCCTTTAAAGTGTATATGGTTTAAAGGGCCTGTGAATTTGCTGCTATAACTTTATAAAATCAATTTTTAATAGACATGTTGGGGCTCTGGCCCTTTTCTTTGAAGATAAATGACCCGTTTCCTTTTTGATCACATTTACACACAGTATAATTTCAGAGGATATAATTTCAGAGGATATAATTTCAGAGGAAATTCTCGTTGCCAAGCCAGTAATCTCAATAGAAGCAAACTTTCAGGCTAAAATATATTTCTGTATGTTTGACATAGGCCATTAATAGATAATATTATTCAAAAGAAGCTAGTGGTTTGAACTTTAATTTAGCGGATTGGCTAGAATCATTCTGGGGACCAACTCAATACATGCTTGTTTTGTGCTAATATAGTGAGTTTGTTTTTAGTTTGTTTCTAGACTACAAAGTTCATTTTGAGAGTTCGTTTATATAGTTTGTAGATACATTTTTTGTTGGGGTTGACATTTAAAGATTAAAAGGGGTTACTTTCCCAAACCGTGTGAGATTATCTTTCCCAAAACCCAGGCAGGGTAGAAAAAGAGCTTTCGAGAAGTATCGTCATTAATGTATCGACAGGAGGGTCCGTTTACCCTCCAAAGGGGTGGTGACACCGGTTGTGGCACCCTTGGCCAAAAGTTTAGCCCTTGAAAAGGTAATATATGTTTCACACACATACTTGCAACACCAGTGCGCGAAGAAATTGCAGAACCCTTTTAATCGTTCAATCACGTTACTATACTCTAGCGGAAACACGAGCAGCACTGGTGTGTCCTTAGAGATCAAAGAGTGGTAGCCTACAGTATACCATATCAAATATCTGGTAGCCCCAAGGCATCCAGTACAAATAGTGGTGGCTCACAAGCTTTCCACATCAAACAGTGGTGGCAGTCAATTAAGGAAAGCTATCAGGAAATAGCTAAAGGAATCCGCGTTTTCTAATGATACGAGTTAATTT
The DNA here is from genome assembly GCA_029168905.1 of Artemia sp. Kazakhstan ARC1039. Taxonomy (NCBI): domain Eukaryota; kingdom Metazoa; phylum Arthropoda; class Branchiopoda; order Anostraca; family Artemiidae; genus Artemia; species Artemia sp. Kazakhstan ARC1039. Next base: position 3,890 of record JAQQPU010020210.1, read on the forward strand.
AGCCTACTGTAGTAGGCTATTAAAAAATTGCACAGAAAAAAGACAGAATTGATTAAATTATTGCAGATTTTTATCTGAATGTACGTAGCCTAGCTAGATTAATAAAATCTTAAGAATCAATATAAGAGGCGACGGAATTGCGTGAGAAACACAGCCCGCTAATTAAAAAGAAAGAATTTGTCAGGAGACTACGAGAAGTAAAGTGCTTTGATGTATTTGAAATCATTACTCGTTGCTGATAATTTGAAATAGTTTATTGCGAATCGTCAATTTTGCTGTGAGGCAATTATTGAGTTTGCTACAAGTGGTTGGTTAATTGATTAAGTGATATTACTGACAAATATCGTGCGTATGTTCGTATTAGTTGAAAATTTGACTATACTATTGAAGAGAGATAATGCCAATTGAGCAACAAAATGTGCCGTCTTCCGGAATCGAAGAGACGAACTACCTCAAAGAGCTCCGACTCAAGTCATAATATACAAAAATCGAATGTTGAAAAGTTTATACAGGAATGGATAGAAAGAGAAAATCGTAGAGAGGCCGCAATAAAAGAAAGAGAGAAAGAAAGAATAGCTAAAGAACGAAAAGAATAGGCCAATAGAATAGCTAGAGATGCAGAAGAAAACATAAATCAACAAGAGTTTAAAGAACAACGATAAGTCTAATGGAAGCACACTAACAATGTTTAATTGGTTGTAGTTACTATTTAGTAACTATCAGTTGCTACAGTAAGAAGATAAATATTCCCTTCCCCAATAGCAAATCCTATATGTAAACAACAGGAAAATCCCGTTCCCCAGGGGCTGTGGGGGTTATGTCATCCCCAGAGACATAGTTATTGGACCTTTCAACTATGCAAAACAAAATCTTGATCTTCAAATTTTGTTTGGATGTCTTAGGGGAGAGGACAGTAAAAATATCACATAGCTGGAGGATTGGTTGTTATCCAATCACCTGTAACATATGAAAAAGGCACTAGAACTTTTAATTTAGAACCAAAAAAGTCTCTTCCGAAGTTCCTATGACAACTTCAGGAACCATAATGAAATTATAGTTCCTCAGGTGGCTTCGATGGTTCCATCTGATGATTTTAATGCCTTTTTCCAAAAAATTTTGGCAGCCTTGAAAGGCTCCTAATATGACCCAATGTTCTGCTAAAGGTTGAAATCTGTAGAACCCACTTTTTCAGATATTTATTTAAAAAAAACTTTTTCCACAAAATAAGTTTTTCAAAGAAAAGTAAAGAACTATTAAACCAAAAATGAGCAAAAATAAAATCAAATAATCTACCAAACGTGAAACTACCATAAATCAGCATCGATAAATAAATGAAACCCGAAACAAACAGAAATTACAATAAATAACCAAGTCAAACTCAAAACGAGCAGATATTAACATGAGTAGGGCTCAAAACCCCTATGCCTTCCCAATGCCTGAACATAATTTGCACTTTACTGAAAAAATATAAATGTTTTTACTTTTATAACTTTAATAAATCAAATAATATTAACATTTTGATAACTAAATATCAGTATATGTATATTAAACTGACAATGCACATTCATTTGTATTTTTTTCAGTAAAGTGCAAATTATGTTCTGGCCTTGGGAAGGCATAGGGGTTTTGAGCCCTACTCATGTTAATTCCTTTCTTTAACGCTTTCTATAAAAACTTTATATGTCCCCAGGGCATAACTTACAACCCTTGCCCTGAGGGCTGTAGGGGAATTTCTTCCCCAAAAATATAATTTCTATCAGGAAATCAACTATGCTGAACAAAATGGCTATCTCAAAATTTTGATTGGATGTGTTTCGGGAAATGATGGACGGGGAAGGGGCTGTAGTTGCCTTCCGATCACTTTCGACAATTAAAAAGGGCACAAGCTACTCCAATTTCCAATTGAATGAGCCCTTTCGAAGTTTCTATGACAACTTCTTCAATACAAAGTGCCCTGGTCTAAAGGAAAAAATAATAAATAATACATTTTGCCAACATCGTTCTTATATGCCCCCAGGGCATGACTTAAAACACTTGCCCTGAGGGCTGTGGGAGAGTGTCCTCCTCAAAAACATAATTTCTATCTGGAAATTAACTACGCTGAACAAAATGGCTATCTTAAAATGTTGATTGGATGTGTTTGGGGAAATAGTGAGCGTGGAAGGGGTATTAGTTGCCTTCCAATCACTTTCGACTATTAAAAAGGGCACTAGCCATTTCAATTTCCAATCGAATGAGCCCTTTTTGAAGAATCTACGACAACACGTTCTATAAAAACCTTATAGGCCCCTAGGGCATAACTTACAACCCTTGCCCTGTGGGCTTTGGAGGGGTTGTTATCCTCAAAGATCTAATTTTCAGAACTTTCAACTACGTTGAATAAAATGGCTATCTTAAAATCTTGATTGGATGTGTTTGGGGGAAAGGTGGGCGTGATAGGGGTGATAGTTGCCCTCCAATCACTTTCAACTATTAAAAAGGCCACTAGCCCTTTAAATTTCCAATCGAATGAGCCTTTTTTGAAGTTTCTATGACAATGCTTTCTACAAAAACCTTACAAGCCCCCAGGGCATAACTAACAACCCTTGCCCTGAAGGCTGTGGGGGAATGTCCTCCTCAAAAACATAATTTCTATCTGGAAATCGACTATGCTGAACAAAATGGCTATCTCAAAATTTTGATTGGACTTGTTTCGGGAAATGGTGGGCGTGGAAGGGGTGTTAGTTGCCTTCCAATCACTTTCGACTATTAAAAAGGGCACAAGCCACTCCAATTTCCAATTGAATGAACCCTTTTCGAAGTTTCTACGACAACTTTTTTGATACGAAGTGCCCTGGTCTAGAGGAAAAAAATAATAAATAATACACTGTGCAAACATCGTTCTTAAATGCCCCCAGGACATAACTTAAAACCTTTGCCCTGAGGTTGTGGGGGAGTGTCCTCCTCAAAAACATATTTTCTATCTGGAAATCAACTATGCTGAACAAAATGGCTATCTCAAAATTTTGATTGGATGTGTTTGGGGAAATGGTGGGCGCGGAAGGGGTGTTAGTTACATTCCAATCACTTTCGACTATTAAAAAGGGCCCTAGCCACTCCAATTTCCAATCGAATGAGCCCTTTTCGAAGTTTCTACAACAACTCCTTTGATACGAAGTGCCCTGGTATGGAAAAAAAATAAATAATAATAATGCATTGCGCCAACATCGTTCTTAACTTAGGCAGCGCGATTGCGCTGCCTATGATGTATGTTTTGTTGGTCCCTAATCTGTATCTTTACCCCATTTTGGATTAGGAAGGTAGGTAAAGATTTAGAGACTGACATTTTGATCACACTTATGAGGTGATTTTCCTCAGTTCTGGCAGCACAATAGCGCTGCCTAAGTAAAGAAAAGAGTAGGTGGTACATATTTTCCATTTATTTAATTAACCTTTCACCGAGCCACTTTGTATGGAAGAAGTTGTCATAGAAACTTCAGAAGAGGCTCATTTCGTTGAAAATCGAAAGTTCTAGTGCCCTTTTCACAAGTTACAAGTGACTGGAGGCCAACCAAGGCCTCAGATATGTCTCTTTTTTATTCGCCTCTCCCCAAAGACCTCCAATCAAAATTAGGAAATAGAGATTTTATCCTGCATAGTTGAAAGCTCCAATAACTATACCTCTGGGGATGACTTAAACTCTTCAGCCCCTAGGGCAGAGAATTTTCCCTGTCAAGTTTAAGTTACTATTGGTCTTACAGTTCTAAAAACCTAGCAGTTAAAAAAAATAATAGAAAATAAAAAAAAACTTGCTCTATAGCAATCTATATTTCCCTGTGAAAAACCAACTGTTTATGATTTAGTTCATATGGATATTTCATTCGCCCTGCATTGGGTAATAGGCTCATACATTCATGATATCTTCAATTATGAGAACGTATTAGTATAGATGAGGTAGCATTTTCACTTGCTGAATTTTCATTTGCAATGCTTAGAAAACAAACAGATTTTACAGTATTTATATTTTTTTTGGGTCATACATTATACAATTAAAACTCAAGAAGGAATAATAATTGCATAGAAGTACAAAGAGACAGGCAAATATCATTGTAAAAAATTTTGGTAAACATTGATGCTGATGCTGATATTGGTAATTATTGATGCTGATGGTATATCTAAAAAGCATCTAACTCCCCAATGTGCTGAACTTGTGTCACATCTTGCGCTTTTGCTTCAAAAGTGCTTGGCATCTTCTGTTGTCCCAGAAAGCTGTTTGCGTGGAAGCGTGACTTCAATTTTAAAAAGAGGTAAACCGCCAACAGATTGCTCTTCTTACCGTCCAGTTTCTGTTTCTTGCAATATTAGCAAGGTCTTTGAGTATATTCTTTTACCTAATCTAACTCAAAATATTTCTTTCTTTGGTGAAAATCAACTTGGTTTCAGACCTGGTGTGGGGTGCCAACATGCTCATCGTGTCCTTTCTTCTATTCTACTTTCTAATTCTTCTAAGGGTAAAGGCGTATATCTCTGTACACTTGATCTTTCAAAGGCTTTTGATTCTGTTGTTCATAACCAAATTTTCTTTTCTTTGGCTTTTTCTGGTGTTAATTTTTTGGTTATTTACCTTCTATGGTTTTGGTATTCTAATTCTTACCTCCGCCTGAAATCTTCTCCAGAAACAACTATTAAAGTGCTTCGTGGTGTTAGGCAGGGAGGTGTTCTATCACCAACCCTTTTCAAAATTTGCATTTCTACTGTTCTGGAAAAGATTTCAGGCACTTATTTTTCTGGTTCTACTGATATTTCCTACATTGCCTATGCTGATGACATTCTGTTGATTAGTTGTACTAAATCAGCTCTTTCTGCAATGGTTTCCTTAGTTTCTCAGTCTTTCCTAAATATTGGTCTATCCCTGAATCTTGACAAGTGTGAATTCTTATCTTATAATTTGTCTTCGTCTACTCCTCTGGTATGTAATGAATTTTCTGTACTTTCTGTCTCTTCCTTTTGGTGGCTTGGTATTACTGTTTCTAATTCTCTAGCTCTCTTTCGTAAACAGATTGTTGCTGATTCAGTAATAAAACTTCAGTTCAGTTATTCAAAAATTGTAGCAAACCACTTTTTCTGATCATTCTGTGCTTTATTTTTTGGGTGTTCATTCTGTTCTTAAGCTAAAGGATTTAAAAAAGATTAAAGTTACATATTTCAAATTTTGCAAATTTCTTCTTTCTCTGCCACCATGGACTAGAAATCGGTATCTAGTTAAAAATTTCTATGTTACAGATGTAACTCAAAAGCTCGGTGACCTACACAAAAAGCTTTCTGCTGATACATTTTGTAATATTGGCCCTGACCATGGTCTTTTACAGTTCTTTTCTTAGTTTAATGCAATTGCTAGTGTTTGTTGATGTTCTTTTTTGTTATTATGTTTATACTCCACTTGCACTACTTATTGTCTTGTAGTTGTGGGTAATAAATGATTGATTGATTGATTGTTAGAAGTTATTTTTTAAATACAAGATTATAAGATGAGCAATGCATTGCTATTTGGGTAACAGAAGGTTTGTGTTTTGGGTAAAAGCCTTTTGGCTGCAAACGCTACTAATGACATTATTACTGCGTCAAATTCGAAAAATAATTTTCTTGACATTTGCCTTTTATTAAATTTTCTGGATCCTTAACAGTTTAACTGTTTACTGCCCCCTATCCTAATGCTTGGAATCGTTTATGTGCCCCCTCCCTCGCCACAATTACAAAAATATAAGTAAGATAATAGTAATGACAAGCCCCTCTGGAAACAAAATTCGTTTTTTACTTCCAATTTGTTTTTCCATAGTTTAGTCTACCCATTTCCTCACTATTCAATCTTTCAACTACAATTATAAAAAACAGTATTTGAAAATGACATCTCCTTAGTTATTATTACTAATTAATTAAAAAAAACTTTCCGAGAAATAAGTTTTTCAAAGAAAAGTAAAGGCCATTTTAAACTTAAGCTCAGCAGATACAAATACCTTTTAAAATTCAAACTTAAAACGACCAGAAATTACTATTAAAGAATAAATGAAACCCAAAACGAACAGAAATTAAATAAACAATGATAGCAAAAATATACAACAAGTAATAATATAAATGAATAAGTAGATCTTAAAGCAAGTAATGCTTAGATTGAATATGAAAATCAAGCTTAAAGCGAAAAAACAATTTTCCTATTGAAGTAAAAATGAAACTTAAAACAAACAGAAATTAAATAAATAATCAATACAAACAAACATACAATAGATATTAATGTAAATTAATAAATAAATCTTAAGACGAGTAAAACTTAAACTGAATATGCAAATCAAGCTTGAAACAAACAAAAATTACTACAAACAAGATTTTGGGTATGACCTCCTTCTCTCACTGTAAAAGTCTAAAACCTACTGTATCATTGGCGCTTTGGGTTTTTGGTTTGAGTTTGATTTATTCTTTAATAATAATTTCTGGTCGTTTTGAGTTTGAATTTTAAAAGGTATTTTTATCTGAGCTTAAGTTTAAAACGGCCTTTACTTTTTTTGAAAAACTTATTTTTCGGAATTTTTTTAAATTAATTTTTGTTTGTTTTTGATTGCAAAAAATTTCAAGTTTTTAAAAATTCCTTGTTTCAAAATCAAACTTTAAAAAAAATCAAATATTCATCAAAGTTACAAAACTGGTATCAAAGTAACAACATTAAAGTAAAAAAATGGGTTTGTGTCAACCTTGGAGTTTTTACTGTCTGATGTTTGAACTATTTTTAACAAAATTACTATCTCAAAATTTTTATCGAATGGGTTTGGGGAAAAAGGGCGTGTGGGGACTAATTAAGCTTTGGTCTCTTTTGACTCTTTAAAAGTGATCTAGAACTTTTTATTTTCAATCAAATGAGCCCTCTCTGAAGTTTATACAAGTATCCCTTCTATAAGAACCATATATATCCCATGAGTATAAGTTAAAAGGCCTGTCTCTTTGCCCTGGGGTTTGTGTTGACTCTGGAGTTTTAATATCTGATTTCTTGAACTATTTGTAACAAAACGGTCACCTCAAATTTTTATTGGATGGGTTTATCCATCCGTCTGAAACAAAATAAGGTTTAATGTGAATGTTTTTCATTGGCTACTTTTTCAATATTTTCTGAACAGATTGCCATAGGTCAATTCTCTACATATGTATTGATTCATTGATTCTAAATAACTTATTTTTTTCAAATGATTAATTAGTTATGAAATGAATTATATTACACATATTAAGTTTGTACAACATGTGTTGACCCCAGAGTTTTGTTATCTGACCCTTGATTATTTTTTTTACAAAATGGCTACCTCAAAATTTTTATCTGATGTATCTGAGGGGGGGGAAGGGCGTGAGGGAGGGGCTAGTTGCCCTTTGATCACTTTTACTCTTAAAAACTGAACTAAAACTTCCAATTTCCAATCAAATGAGCCCTCTCTGAAGTTTATAAGAGAATTCCTTCCAAAACAGCTATATATGCCCCCTGGGTGTAACTTATGATTAATTGTTATATATAATTATTATAACTAATGATTAATTAGTTATAAAACGAATTATATTACAAATATTATGTTTGTACAACATGTGTTGACCCTGGAGTTTTCATTATCTGACCTTTGAACTTTTTTTTAACAAAACGGCTACCTCAAAATTTTTATCTGATGCATTTAGGGCGTGGAGGGGGGGGGGGGGG
>JAQQPU010020212.1:0-15721 GCA_029168905.1 Artemia sp. Kazakhstan ARC1039
CCCCGCCTTCTTTTTCAAAACCCATCTGATGAAAATTTTGAGATAGACATCTTGTTAAAAAAAATAGTTCAAAAGTCAGATAAGAAAAACTCTGGTGTCAATACAACCCACCAGGGCACAGGGGAAGGCGTTCTAAGCTATGCCCTAAGGACATGTATGGTTCTTATGAAAGGGATGCTCGTATGAACTTTATAGAGGGCTCATTTGGTTTGAAATTGAAAGTTTTTGTTCACTTTTTAAGAGTCAAAATATAACGGAGGGCAACTAGCCCCCCCCCCCCCGCGTCTCTCACGCCCTAAATGCATAAGATAAAAATTTTGAGATATAATTTTTTTAAAAATAGTTCAAAGTTCTGATAACAAAAAATCCGGTGTCGACACAGCCTGCCAGGGCCTGCGGGTAGGCGTTTTAAGTTATGCCCTGGGGGCATATATGGTTGTTATGGAAGGGATGCTCGTTTAAATGTCCTAGAGGGTTGATTTGATTGGAAATTTTAATTTTCAATTCACTTTTAAAGAGTCAAAAGTGATTGGAGGGCAGCTAGCCTCCCCCCACACTCCATTTATTTTTTCCCAGAGGCACTTCATATACAAGGGGTCGTCGTATAAACTTCAAAGGGGGCTCATTCGATTGGAAATCGAGAGTTCTACTGCTCTTTTAAAATGTCAAAAGTGATCAGAGGACAATTCCCCCCCCCCCCAAGCCCTTTCTCCCGAAATACATCTGATAAAAAATTTGAGGTAGCCATTTTGTTAAAAATAGTTCAAAGATCATATAACAAAAAATCCTTTACGTATGGTCATTTCGTTAAAGATAGTTCAAAGATCAGATAAGAAAAACTCCTGTGTCGACACCCCCTTCCCCCAGGGCCGGGGCAGGCGTTATAAGTATTGCTCTGTGGGCATATATGGTTCTTAGGGAAGGTATGATCCTATAAACTTCAGAGAGGGTTCATTTGAATGGAAATTAAAAGTTGCAATTAATTTTCTCAGAGTGAAAAAGATAAGAGGGTAACTAGTCCCTCCCGCCCTCCAAGCCTATGGGTGTATCGCATGGATAAACCCATCCGAAAAAACTTTCAGGTGACCATTTTGTTAAAAATACTTCAACCATCAGATATTAAAACTCCAGGATCAACACAATCCCGCAGAGCCCAGGGATAAGCGTTGTAAGTTATACTCTGGGGATATATATGGTTTTTATGGAAGGGATACTGGTATAAAATTCAGAGATGGCTTATTAGATTTAAAATAGAAAGTTCTAGTTCACTTTTAAAGAGTAAAAAGAGACCGAAGCTCAATCTAGTCCCCCACGCCCGTTTTCCCCAAACCCATCCAATAAAATTTTTGAAATAGCAATTTTGTTAAAAATAGTTCAAACATCAGGTAATAAAAACTCCGAGGTTGACACGAACCCATTTTTTCACTTTGATATTGCTACTTTGATATCAGTTTTGTTACTTTGATGAACATATGATTTTTTTTAAGTTTGATTTTGAAATAAGAAATTTTTAAAAACTTGAAATTTTTTGCAATCAAAACGAACAAAAATTAATTAAAAAAAACTTTCCGAAAAATAAGTTTTTCAAAAAAAAAAAAAAACAAAGGCCATTGCCTTTTAAAATTCAAACTCAAAACGACCAGAAACTAATATTAAAGAATAAATGAAACCCAGAACGAACAGAAATTAAATAAAAAATAATAGCAAAAACATACAACAAATAATAATATAAATGAATAAATAGATCTTAAAGCGAGTAATGCTTAGATTGAATATGAATATCAAGCTTAAAACGTAAAAAAAATATTTTCCTATTTAAGCATAAATGAAACTTAAAACGAACAGAAATTAAATAAACAATCAATGCAAACCAACATAAAATAGATATTAATGTAATTTAATAGATAAATCTTAAAGCAAGCGAAACTTAAATTGAATAGGAAAATCCGGCTTGAAACGAACAAAAATTACCACAAACAAGAGTTTGGGTATGACCTCATTCTCTCACTGTAAAAGTCTAAAACCTACTGCGTCATTAGCGCTTTACTGAAACTATATGCGTCTTGAACGGTCTTGGAAAGTATAAACAACATTAATTTGAATATTTGGTGTATAATAATATTAACTGTTGAAAGATCCATCAGTTCAAGAATTTATTTCACTGTAATTGTATTTTAATTTTCAATGCTGTAAGAACTGGAAAAGAAAATATTTGTAATACAATGCGTTTTCAGTTAAGCGCCAATGACACAGTAGGCTTTTGGTTTTTATTTACAGTTAGGAAAGGAGGCAGTATCCAAACACTTGTTTGTAGGGAAACTATATTCGTCTTTAACAACTTTAAAAAGAGCTAATAAATCAAACTGTATATTTGATGCATAATGATATTAATTGCTGGCAGCTCATCAGTTCAAAATGTTACTATAATGTTAATGTTTATTTTCAATATTAAGTACAAAAGAAAAGATTTGTCATAAAATTGGTTTTCAGTAGAGCGCCAATGACGCAGTAGGTTTTAGACTTTTACAGTGAGAGAAGGAGGTCATGCCCAAACTCTTGTTTGCAGTGATTTTTGTTCTTTGAAGCTTGATTTGCAAATTCAATTGTTCCACTCGTTTTAAGATTCATTTATCAATTTACATTAATATCTATTGTATGTTTGTTTGCATTTATTGTTTATTTAATTTCTGTTCGTTTTAAGTTTCATTTATACTTCAATAGGAAAATATTTTTTCGTTTTAAGCTTGATATTCATATTCAATCTAAGCATTACTCGCTTTAAGATCTATTTATTCATTTATATTATTACTTGTTGTATGTTTTTGTAGTATGTTGTATGTTTAACCAGCACTGAGGATCAAAGGTGTTTTAAAACTCAGGCACTTCTCAATTATTAGCCTAAGAGTGAAAGTTTGGTCGACAAAACCTCTACTTTTTCTAAAACCACACTGCTCTTCTCTTAAAACTTTGTCTACGGCATCTCTCAGTCTAAAAAGTTTCATATTACTAAGTAATTTACTACCTACAGAGACCAGAAAAATGCCTCAATAATTACCACAGTCACTTTTATCACCTTTCTTATAAAGTGGCTTAATTAAGGTTTTCCTAAAATCGTTAGGTACTTCCCCTTTTTCAAAAATCATATTCATAATCTTCAGTAACTTATTTCTAACCTCAGAGCCACCATATTTAAGAAACTCATTTACCACCCTGTCAGCACCTGGAGCCTTATTATTCTTTAGTCCTTTTAGTACTGTTGCTAATTCCTCCTCACAAAACAAATCTTCCTTCACATCCAAGGCATCACAAACTTTTTCATTTTCCTCTATATTTTTTCCTGCAACTCTATCTCGGTTAAGCAAATTCTCAAAATTTTCGGCTCATCTCTCTTTAGTTTTTTCCTTATCTTTAATTGCGACCCCATTCCTATCTTTAACTGGGCCAAGTCCGGATTGACTACTCCCTCTCAATTTGTTAACGTACCAGTACAATATTTTACTATTATGCCGTTTAGCTGCATCTTCCAGATCCTCGGCAATTTTATCCATGGCCTCCACTTCACACCTCCTTAGTTCATATTTTAATTCTTTTTCCACTTTCTTTACATTTCTTTTGTTTTCATACGATCTATCACTCAGATAATTCTTGTACAAGTCCTTTCTCCTTTCAATTAAACATAAAGCTTTTTCACTAATATTCTTAGCTGCAGTACTAGTTTTCTTCCCTAATACACCTTCAGCAACTTTACAAATTATTTTTCTAAAATTATTCCAACCATCTTCCACATTATCAAATTTTAAACTCTCAAGTTTAGTATTCAACTTTTCCTGGAAAGTTTCTCTCAAATTCTCATCCTGGAGTCTACTAACATCATAACTTCCCGGGAGGTAGTTACCCTTCTGATATTTCAGCTTTAAATTAACCCTTGACACTACTAGATGGTGATCTTTACTTTTAACATCAATAACAGCATTCCTATATACCCTAGTGTCTTGTATTGATCTTGCCAGTCTTTGGTTTACTACAACATAATCAATAAGGTTTGCTGTCTATCCATCACGTGAATACCATGTTAACTTATGAGCCATTTTATGACAAAACACTGTATTGGTTATAACTAGATTGTTATACCTACAAAATTGCAAAAGTCTGTATCCATTACCGTTTTCTTTTCCTATATCAAATTTAACTTGGCTGGGATACCATCTATCCCTATTTCTACCAACCTGGGCGTTAAAATCTCCCAGTGATAACATCATATTTCTACCTGGGACCCTCTCTATTTGCTCCTGTAACTGTAAGTAAAATTCATCCGAGTCACTAGTATCTCCGTCAGTCGGTTCTACTGGGCTGTATACTACTATAACTGATACCCTGAACTTTCTAGTCATAAAATGAGCAATTAGTATTCTATTATTAATACCTTCCCAGCCTAAACAAGACTTAGCAGATTCCTTATTCATCATGAGCCCTACTCCCTGTCTATGTACCCCATCCTTCCTGCCTGAGTAAACAAATTCGATATCACCGAATTTCATGCTTTTTACCCCTGGGATGTGAGTTTCTGAAATTCCTAATAAATCCAGTTCGAATCGTCTGAATTTGTCAGTCAGAATGTCGATACGATAGTCATTTTTTAATGTCGTAACTTTCCAAGTTCCAATTTTCATGTTCTTTAAATCATTGGAATTATTCTCTCCTCAGGAAAAGCAATGATCCCGGATACCGGTGCAGGACGGGGATCACATATCTTTTCAAGTCTACACCGAAGTTCTTAAGCCGGCTTAGAACCGGACAGCAAGAAGTCCCGGGGACCTCCATGAATGGAGGCTTTGTGCAATCCTGGGCCCATCTTGGTCACAACATGGTTTTCAGCACTTGGCGATGCTCTTCTATCAACAACAGTCGAAATCCTGCACAGACAGTCTCAAGCCTATTACCTCCGACTCATTATATATTCATGGCTACAAATATCATGCTACTACGGGGAGGCAACCCATAATAGATAAATTAGCTAGGAAGAGGTTTTTCAGCCCAAAGACGCCCTTCAAAACATAACTAGCCCAGAAAAATTGTCCATTAGTCAGAATCCCTTGCAGAGGCCGTTGTTCATAGATCTGGATCTTACGCCCTGCCACAGTTGTCCTCCTATAGAGGATCCTCCCGCGATGGTGTTCTGCATCACCATGCAATTTAACCAATTACTGGGAGAAGGTTTGCAACTCATGGGACTTGTGGACAAACCAGTGGGCCCTTTTGAGCGTACATTTAAGGGGCCTTCTTCATCCTCCACTTGTATTTATGACCCCGGGCGAGGGTGCCCCAGTTTCTATTATAGACCCCCAGGGACAAGGTCCCCCCTTGGTCCGTGCCTCCTAAGGAGGTACCCTACATATCTGTAGAGTGTTCCCCTATCACCACCTGGGGACACGCTGAATGGCCTGGAGGAGGCCTGGAACATAAAAATGAAATTAATTAAAAATATTAGGTTTCCTTTAAACATGGAAAATGGTATAGTCTTCTGTATGACTTTTTAAATATCAAATTATTATAGGGAAGTATGAACAAAGTTATACAGAAGACTTTTTGGTTTTCTTATTTAATATAACTCAACATTAGCTTGTAAAACTAACTTCTTGCCGAATTTATTGATTTACTTCAACATTAGCCTGTAAAACTAATATAAAAACTAATGTAAAACTAATGTGTAGCCTGTTTTATTGATTTACTTCAACATTAGCTTGTAAAACTAATGTAAAAACTAATGTAAAACTAATATAAAGCTAATATCTAGCCTAATTTATTTATTTGCTTCAATATTAGCTTGTAAAACTAATGTCTAGCCTAATTTATTGATTTACTTCAACATTGAGGGGCCTTCTTCCTCCTCCACCTGTATTTATGACCCCTGGCAAGGGTGCCCCAGTTTCTATTATGGACCCCCAGGGACAAGGTCCCCCCTTGGTCCGTGCCTCCTATGGAGGTACCCGACACATCTGTAGAGCGTTCCCCTATCGCCACCTGGGGACACGCTGAATGGCCTGGGGGAGAACCTTTGCTAAAACTAACATATGAATTTATTTGTTCATTTTAAAACAACTTAATCTGGCATGATTAAAACAACTTTAATAAGTTAATCCATATATTTACCAGCTATAAATTTATTCAAGCTATAACAAAAATAATAATAGTTGAGACAACCATTAGTCAAGCCTCATGCCAAACTTATGCAAGCAATATTATAATGTAATAAAGGAAAATAAAAGGAAATAAACTTTATTAGATGTCTTTTGCCCCATCCCTACTCTACATGCAGGTATAGTAGCAATAATAACTTTTTCATTACAATTTAAAACTTGTGAATTTACTTATTCAATGTCAAATAACTTTTAATCTTTTATAATTAAAACAGCTTTATCAAATCAAAAAATTTAAACTGTATATTTATCAGGTAGGAATTTATTCAAGCTACAACGAAAACAATAACATTAGATAAGGCAACCATTTGTCAAGTCTCCTGTCAACTTTAAATCAAACACATTATGTATACCTTCCCTTAAACAAACAAAATTATAATGAATTAGTCACCTGCCACCTGGAAAACAGGGTTGTCATAGAAATACACAGGGGTGTGTCACGTGACGTAACAGGGCTGCCATAGAAATACACAGGGATGTGGTTGCGTTGCATAACAGGGCTCTGCTTGAAATCCAATGCTATTTTCCCTTTGGCTACCGTGGCGTCAGGGGGGCTGCCGCATTAATCCCATGGAAAAGAGATATGGAAGCCATGACGTTAGAGGACTGCCATATAAATCCCATGGAAAAGCGATAGGGTTGTCGTAGAAAGCAGAGTAAGAGTACTACTCGCTATCAGCTCCAGAAGAAGTTTAGAATTAAAGCGTAATTTTTTCTATCTTCTATGCAAAATTTGTTAGTGGGGAGAAAAACTTGCTATTTTTGACAGAAAACGTTAGCATGGAAAGGAAAATTTATACTTCTAAGAGAAATTTGTTATCTTTGACGGAAAACTTGCTGCTATTACCAGAAAATTTGTTATTATTGAGAAAAAAAGCTTTTACTTCCAAGAGAAATTTTAAATATTAAGTAAAAGTTTGTTAGTATTAAGCACAAAGGTTGTTAGTGTATGTTAGTGTATGTAAAAATGGAAATTTCAATGTGGTAAGATTGGTGAATGTGTGCTAGCAGTCAGAAAAGTTCATAATTTCGTTAAGAGTCAGGGGGGAGGAGGAATCTTAGAACATCTTGGTTATTCACTGTGTCAGTGAAAAGTCCTTGACAATTTTGCCTATAATCTAAGTTTTGTATTCTATTGAAGCAAATTTAATTTTAAAGAAGGAGAAAACACTCTCAAGGGATATAACATGTCTAAATAAAAGGAATAGCATAAAATACAATGCATTAACGAACCTTTGTGATGAGTGTTCATGCCCCTATCCACAAGAAATGTAGAGTTTTTTGCTTTTTCAAAGAAAATATGTAAAAATGGAAAATTCAATGAATTTGTGCTAGTAGTCAAAGAAATTCACCATTTCATGAAGTTTTGTTTTTGGGGGGGGGTGTTAGATTATATTGGTTATTCACTGTATCAGTGAAAAGTCCTTGATAATTTTGCCTGTAATCTAAGTTATGTATTCTATTGAAGCAAATTTGATTTTTGAAATGGAAGAAACACTCTCAAAGGATATAAAGTGTCTTATTAAAAGCCATAGCATAAAATATAGAACATCAAAGAACCTTTTGGTTGAGTTTTCCTGCCCCTATCCACAAGAAATGTAGAGTTTTTTTCCTTTTACAAAGAAAATATGTAAAAAATGGAAAATTCAATGTTGTAAGATTCGTGAATGTGTGCTAGTAGTCAGAGAACTTCACAAATTTGTGATGAGGTCAGGAGGGGTGATGAGAAATCTTGATAAAAGTCAGAGCATCAAATACAGTACATTAAAGAACCTTAGTGTTGAGGTTTCATGTGCCTATCCACAAGAAATGTAGAATTTTATGCTTTTTCAACGAAAATTTGTAAAAATGGAATAATGTCACGGTGGTCTGAATTGACATGGTGTATACCGTAGGGTTGACTTGCGAAACGTTGAATCAATGGGCTTGAAGTATAATTAAAAAGAAATATTTGAAAAATGTCTTGGGTGAAATGGCGGCAATATCAGAGGGGTGTCAAAGAACAGTGATAGTGTGACATTGTGGTATGAATTGCTTTGAGTAGCACATTTTAGCAACAAAATGTTGAGTTCTTGCTGTTCAAGGTAGAATACAGGGTTTAATTTAGATTCACTAGCTTATTTTTAGAGTGAAAAAGGGATGATGTCTTACGGGTGATTAGGGGATGTGCCATGTGGATGTCAGGCATGTAATGTTGCGGTTGCGGGGTGTCTTTTGATTGTTATTATGACAAGTTTGGTTTGCAAAAAGTTGAATCATCCGATTGAACCATAATTTTTAACAAGAAATGTTTTGTAAAAATGTCTTGGGGTGAGATGGGGCGATGTCAGAGTGGGTGCCCCAGAGCAGTAATAGTGTTACATTGTGGGGTGAATTGCTTGGACTCTCACTCTCTAGCAAAGAAATGGCGGCTTCTCTGTTTTCAAAAATTTATTTTTTTAAAAGAGTCTTTAGCTTATTTTAGGAGCGAAAAGGTTGAATATGTCCCAAGGGGTTGAAGAGGGATTGGTGCCACATTGATGATAGAAGGGGGTGTCATGGGGGTGGTGGAGTGTTTTGTGGGATATCGTGATAAGCTTAGGTTGCAAAAACTTGAATCACGGGATTTAAATGCATAATTTTTATAATGAAATGAGTGAAAAACGGCTTAGGAATGATAACATGATGTCAGGGGGGCAGTCAAGTAATGCCAATGTAGGGTGAATTGCTTGGAGAATCACTCTTTAGCAAAGAAATGGCGACTTCTCTGTTTTCAAAAAACATTCTGTTTAATGAGATTCTGTAGCTTATTTTGCAGCAAAAAGGTTGAAAATACCCTAAGGAGTTTATAAGGGATTGGTACCACATGGATGATGGAGGGGGGTTTAATGCCATGGAGGTTTGGAGTGTTTAGTGGGGCATCATGATAGGCTTGGGTTTCAAAAACTTGAATCACGAGATTTAAATGCATAATTTTTAATAAGAAATGCGTGAAAGATGTCTTGAAGGGATGGGGCGATGTCCGAGGGGGTGGCACAGTGCAGTAATAGTGTGGCATTGTTGCATGAATTGCTTGGAGTATCACTCACTAGCAAAGAAATAGGCAAATTCTCAACGTTCAAGTAAGAAAAAACACTGTTTAATGAAATTCACTAGTTTTTTGATGAGAAAGGGTTGATAATGCTCTAAAGATGATGAGGGACTGGTGCCAGTGTGGATGATGGGGCGGGGCGTAATGCTATAATGAAAACTTGAATCACAGGATTTAAATGTATAATGTTTACTATGAATTGACTTAAAAATGTCTTAGCAATGATGACTTGATGTCAGGGGGCAGTCAAGTAATGTCATTGTGGTCTGAATTGCTTGGAGTATCACTCTCTGGCAAAGAAATAGGCGACTTCTTGGTGTTCAATTAAAAACCCTGTTTAATCTAGTTTCACTAGCTTATTATTGGAGCAAAAAGGTTGAAAATGTCCTAGGGGGGGGGGGGACAGTGCCATGTGGAGGGGGGGGGGGGGGGGGGTCTGGTGTGTAATGCCATGGTGGTGTGAAGGGTTTTGGAGGCTATTCGGATAGGTTTGTCTTTTCGACATAACACCTTTAAATTAGGAGTTGTTTTCTTAGACCCCACTGCCGTTCTAAGACGAACAAATAAACTTTCAAATGGGGATGAGTCCGTTTAGTTAGACAGTGAAAAAACAGGTACAAAAGTCCAGATATTTCGGTCACATATACAGCGACCGTCTTCAGTAGAAATATTAAAAAAAAGTATTTCTACTGAAGTATTTTTTTTGTATTTGTAATAAAGCCGGTCGCAATATATGTGACCAAAATATCTGGACTTTTGTACCTGTTTTTTCACTGTCTAAGTAAATGGATTTATTCACATTTGAAAGTTTATTTGTTAGGATAGGTTTGAAATTGCAAAAACTTGAATCAGAGGATCGAAGCATAATTTTTAACAAGAAATACCTGAAAGATGTCTAGAGGAAGATGGAGCAATGTCAGTTGGGTGCCACGGAGCAGTAATAGTGCGGCATTGTTGCATACGTTGCCTTGAACTAGTACACTCTAGAGCTTAAAGATAAGGCGGGAGGTATTAACTGAATTTTTCCGTTGAGGGAGACTGAAATCAAACATTCCTGACTAAGAAACGATGCATTTCGTTAAAAGTCTTTCAATAATACCTCTTAATATGGTTTAAATGTACTACTAATATCAGCTCCCCCTCTTAAAATGAATTTTAGGGGGTGGGGAACAGCTGAATATTTTCAGGGTATTGTGAAATATTCATAAGTTTAATTCAAAGAAAACGGGGTATTTTCCTTAAAAGTTCTTAGCAGGGCATAAATTTGCATCTAATATCAGCAATATCCCCCTGGTATTGCATGCTAGGATGTCTTTTTCTATAATAGATGCTTCTTTTACATATATTACGGTAAGCCTCTTTCACATTTTATTTTTTTTTCGTCGTCTTTTTTTAACTACTTTTTCTGTATTTTTAATACTGTTTGTAAGTTAATTCTTTTCAATAAAACTTTTATTTGCAAAGTCTGTGTTTTTAAGATTTATTAAAGAGTTTACATAATTTAAGCGTGCATTTTCCTTTTATTGTTATAAGTACCTTAGCAAAAATCGGCACTATTATTTGGCATCACTGCCTAAAAGAGTTACTTAATGAAGAGATAAATTTCCGGTGGAAGAATTTTCCCCGAGTGGATGCCAATTATCCGTGTCAATTATACAGCTGCATGAAACATGTCATTCTAGAAAGAGAAACAAGGGAAATTCACATACATGCAATAGGTTAATGTTAGAATATAATGAGTAGGACAAAATACTGGGAATGGCAGTGACGGTTGCGCAATCATAATGTGACTGTACATAAAGCGTGCGCTCTCATTAAGCTAAAGAAAGAAAAAATGTGCTGAGAATTTCAGGCGAAAAAAATAAATTGTCAAAAAAAGTATTAGGTGACACTGAGGGTTGCGCAATTACGTAAGGTGTGTGTACTGTCGTTATGATACAAGCGGGGATTCCCACCTGGGTTCCTATCGCAAGATTACATAAAACTGCGTCAAGCATATTACACCTGATCGTTTAAAGGCGAGGTACTTTCGTGACACCAGAGGGCTCTGGTCGGAATCTTGGGTTGGCGTGACGTCAGAGGGCTGTCATAGAAATCACATGGAAAAGGGATAGGGCCGTCATAGAAATACGCAGGGGTTTGGCGCGTGACGTAACAGAGCTGCGTTTAAAATCCAATGCTAATTTTCCTATGGCTGTCGTGATGTCAGAGGACTCTAATAGAAACACACAAGGATATTTCTCGTGATGTAACATGCGTCTGAAACGGGGGTGTGTCGCGTGATGTAACAGGGCAAGAAACTTGCCAGCCGACCGCTAGAAACAGGTGACCGCAGTGGCCAGGTGCGAGGGGCACCTGGCTCCATTCCCCTCATTCCCCTCATTAACTTCGCTATTTATTACTAATTGTGTATTATCCCGACCACATTCCATGTAGTCATAGTGAAACACCTGGGAATCTTGCCTAGAAACAAAATTGCGGCACCTGGTCGCCAAAAACAGGGATGTACCGTTAAACCTTCTTCTTACACCAATAAACAATTGGAAGAAAGAAGTAGTCCGTATGGGTATGTTTAAAGTAATCATGGCCCCACTACTATTGTTGAAAGGCTCAGTAATTATTATTATCAATAGTTCTAATAGCAGTAGTAGAATTAGTAGCAGTATGCAAATAGCACGTTTGTTTCAACATCCATTTCAACACACGACGAAATTTTTAATTTTGTGCACGAAACTGTTCCTAAGATATCGCTGATATGCTCTTCATACGGATGGCAGGTTGTCATCCGTACAACAGAAGTTTTCAGAAATATTCTCTGAAAGTTTCACTTTAATTCCTTCAGAGGTTGTAGATTTTGGATCTAGCCAGAAGACACTGTTTGTATTCATTTAATGCTGCTTCTGTGGTTATTGTAACTAACGACACTAAAGGTGTTAAGTTAAAACTTTTAGGGAACGTTTAGGAGGAGTTTCAATTAAACGCAAAACCTGTATGCATGCAGATGTTAAAAGGGCGTATAACAACTCTAAGGCATATAAGGACATAGGCAGTTATGCTCTATCATAGCTAGTGATTTAAGTATCATTGATATTTTAAAGTAGCTAATTTGATTGAAAATTAAAAGTTATAGTGCCCTTTTAAGAGTCAAAAATGATTGAAGGGGAATCAGTCCTCCTCTTTAGCTCATAATTTTCCAGACACTTCTAATCAAAATTTTAAGACAGCCATTTTGTTCAGCATAGCTGAATGGTCTATTAAGTATATCTCAAGGATTATTGGGTTGGTCAATCCCTCAAAGTTTTGTAATTTGCCCATTATGCTAAAAACTAAATGGTGCTTAAAAATTGAATCAAAACACACTGTTTGTATGCTGGTTGTCAATAAGACATCTCAGCAATATACCAAAAACGACTGAGGGTACTAAGTTCAAATTTTTGGGGCTACTTCTATTACTACTTCTGTTCTTAAAATTTTACTAAATCAAAAGAGTGTAATTGTATCCAGACTGTGAAAGAGCAAAGATATAATTTTTGGGATTGGTAGTAACTTTTATTTATCAGGTTAACTAGAGGATGTATGTGACTAAATTAAACACTACTATTTGTGTCATGATTTTCAAAAGAGTTCATGGTATTAAAAACTGTTGAAAAAGTTTCTTCAGCATATAAACAGCAGGCCAAACTATAAATTCTTAAAGGAAAACCGGAAAGATTCAAACTATTATTTTTTCCCCTGAAAAGGGCTATGCTGATATAAAATGAACAGATATTAATTAAAAAAAACTTTTTTTTACAAAATAATTTTTTTTAAGCAAAGAACTCCATTAAACCAAAAATGAACGAAAATAGAATCAAATAATCTACCAAGCATACAACTACCACAAATCAGTATCAATAAATAAATGAAACCCAAAACAAACAGAAATTAAAATTAGTCAAACTCAAAATGAGCAGAAATTAATATGAGTAGGGTTCTAGATCCCTATGCTTTCTAAAAGCAAGAATATAATTTGAACTTCACTGAAAAAAATTCTTTTAAATGTTTTCACTTTATAACCTTAAGAAATCAAAAATTAATCAAGATTCAAGTAATAAACATCAACATATGTATATTAAACTGACAATGCATATTCATTTGAATTTGGTTCAGTAAAACACAAATTATATTCTTGCTTTTAGTAAGCATAGGGGTTTTGAACCCTACTCATATTAATTTCTGCTCGTTTTGAGTTCAACTTTGATATTTATTTAATTTCTGTTCGTTTTGGGTTTAATTTTTTTATTGATACTGATTTGTGGTAGTTTTATGGTTGGTAGATTATTTGTTTCTATTTTTGTTTATTTTTGGTTTAATGGAGCTCTTTACTTTTTTTGAAAAACTTATTTTGTGGGAAAAGTTTTTTAATTAATTCTAATAATAGGCAATTTACAAAAGTTACAATCCTTGCCCGGGGGCTATGGAGAATTTCTCATTCCCTAAGCTATAGTAATCTAAATTTTGGACTATTTTGAACAAAATGGCTATTTCAAAATTGTGATAAGATGGATTTCGGTTAAAGAGACACAAGGAAGGATGGGGGGAGGGCTTGTTACTTTTTGATCTCTTTCGATTCTGAAAAAGGGAATAATAAATTATGCCTCCCATTTGCGCTGCAAATGGGAGGGTTTTAGGGGGTCGGGTTTAATGCTAACGGGTGGGCGGTGCTGGCTGTGCTAAACTTTCCCGTGGTGGCCCTTTTTTCACTAATCTTAGTGCACAACTGAAATAACAATAAAACATCGAAACCATATTCCCTTTATGAGATGCGATGAGATGGGTTTTATTTCCAACTAATAATTACATTATACTTAACTGGCACTTACCACATTTTTTAAATAACATTATCAACCAAACGTAGAAATGGTAAGAACGTGTGACGTTTTAATAAGCCTCTATTGTGGCTTGAGCAGCGTCACACAATCTTTCACCGTAAACCCAACTCATTCACTCTTCCTACTCTTTTCTTACCTTTCAATACTATTTAACTCCCCCAAATAAAAAAAAAGAAAACACAAAACAAACCCAAAAAAATAAAAAATATAAAAAACTACAATCAAAAAGATTTAATTTCCACCCAACAAAACTTTTTAAATCTAATTTTAAACTGAAGCTGGTTTTCTGACTCCCTAATGCTCTCCAGAAAACCATTCCACAAATTGACTGCATAATTTCTAATTACAAAACTAGATCGACTTGTACTCCTTACTTCTGAGACTAAGCTTCCACGACCTCTAGTCCTATGATGATGATAATCAAAATTAAACTTAAAAAATCTCTAAAATGTTCAGGAGATAACCAAAAAAAGAAACAATGGCTTGCTAATACGCTGGGTATGTCACAAGTGGTCAAGATACCCACCCATGTGACCAGGAGCACCCTTGACCTTATTCTTACAAACCTTGCTCCATATTACAAAGACGTGTCTTCGAACGGGTCATTGGGCAAATCGGACTATCACTCTCTGCTGATGAAGGCAAAAAGTGAAATCAGGAAGCTTAAGAAAATAAAAGTACTCCGGAGACCTATCACGAAGTCTGCTATTAATACGTACGGAATGTGGGTCGGTACTCACTGTTTCAGCGAAGTATGCAACGAAAGCGATGTCAATAGGAAAGCAGAAATATTTCAGTCCCTACTCTATGACAAATACTTAGAAGTTTTCCCGGAAAAGCAATTTGTCGTGAGCGAATCTGACAAGCCCTGGATCACTCCAAAAATAAAACAGCTGATTCCCGAAAAAAACACTGTAAGGCAGTCAAGTGGTGACGCAACGTCGTTACAATTATTAAGAAACAAAATCGTTAGCCTTTGTCGCGAGGCTAGAAAGTCCTTCGGGAAATCCCTTTCGGACCCTGAAATAAAAAAGGATCCCCGTAAATGGCACCGTCTAGTAAGGCAGATTGCTGGAAAAATAGTATCATCCAGTATCCGTATTCTGAACGATAATGGGTCACACGTGAGTGCAAATGACGTCAACAATTACTTTACTGACATTTGTACATCCTTTCCTGCCCTAACTAACACTGAAATAGAGAATCTACTATCAATATGCCCTGACGAAGGTGGAATCAAAATAGTTGAATATCAAGTTTTCAAAGAGCTGAACAAGTTGAGTCCATCCAGTAGCTCTTTTCCTGAAGAGCTGCCTATAAGGTTAATACGAGAGTTCTCTCTTTTCCTGGCCAAGCCACTTGGACACATCATCAGAGAATGTTTCGCCCAGTCAACTTTCCGGTCGTGCTGGAAACGCGCATTTGTACGTGTTATACCGAAGACTAAAACGAGCCAAATCTTGCAACGAGTTATGACCGATATCAATCACATCTACTTTTGCAAAAGTCAGCGAGTCATTCATCCTGCGTGAATTGCTCAAGCAAACGCGGGAAAACATAGACCGTTACCAGCATGGCGGCCT
>JAQQPU010020213.1:0-15191 GCA_029168905.1 Artemia sp. Kazakhstan ARC1039
TTGTAGTCCACGTCAAATAGGCAATGGATTGGACTAACATCTAATGCTGACCGAAGTTTATTTATATGGAGAATATTCACTTTTCCAGCAAAACATAGCTGCTCCTCCTGCTTAAATTTGCTTAATGATATCACGTATCTAGCATACATAGTGTCCCATTCAAGACATAGTCTACAACCAGCGGTTATTTCCACAGCTACATTAGGTACTCGTGCATCACTTCTGCTCTTGTCGGCTCCATCATTAATCTCCAATAATGTAAATGCACCACACATTTTTCTCTACTAATATCCTCGCAAATAGACTATTCTCTTTGAATTCAATTCTCTTACTAATATGAATTTTAAAGAAAACTATTCCTTTTATTCAAATCCCAATCACCAATCAAGTTATACTCACTCTCTTTGAAAAGGTGTAATGCCCTGTAGAATAACATTGAAATTGATATACCTCCGAGCAAATCCAGAAGGTCACGTGAGGGAGCTCTGAAACTCTTTGAAAAGGTGTAGAGCTTCTATAGAATAATGTTGAAATTGCTATACCTCCGAGCAAAGTATAAGGCCATGTGAGAGGATACTCACTCTCTTTGAAAAGGTGTAGAGCTTCTATAGAATAATGTTGAAATTGCTATAGCTCCGTCAGAAGTATAAGGCCATGTGAGAGGATACTCACTCTCTTTGAAAAGGTGTAGAGCTTCTATAGAATAACGTTGAAATTGCTATACAGGCAAGCAAATAGCATGGTCCTATACAGGCAAGCAAATAACATGGTCCTATACAGGCAAGCAAATAGCATGGTCCTATACAGGCAAGCAAATAACATGGGAATTTCTATACAGGCAAGCAAAGTATAACATTGATTACTACTCATATGTAGCTGACTAATGATTGAAGCTGACTTAGGCTATATATTTCCTTATTAGGGGGGGGGGGGAGGGAGTAAAGCATAAGCTCATGGTATCAACTTCAAAATTTATTAAAAATAATAATTTATTTATTATGAAGTAACTAAGTAAGAGTCTTTTATTCAGGCTCATCACTAAACAAAATATAACCCAGTTGTGCTGACGATTTATATCTAGTAATTATGTCAGTGATTCCAATCCTCAAAATGTAAATGGGGCAAAAATAACCAGTTAGCCATGATAAAATAAAAAGTAGCAAAATAGAAATAAGAAGGTATTTTTCAAAGTCTAACTGAGGCAACTGCTCCCCCCTCACATAATTGGTACCCCAAAATTATGTGGCCTAATGCTGAATTAGAATAAACAGTGTACAATAGCAAATACAAACAATACAATAATATATTGTATATGATTCATAATACAATGATATATATTAAATAATAACAATGACATATAATGATCTAATAGTATTGCTTTATTTAATCAACATTTGTCATTCAGAGAAGCCATGACTCTCTAATTTTGTTCTTAATATAATTCCTGTTTTGTTCCATTAAATTATTTTTGGTACTGTTCTAATATATGGGCAACATGCAAGAATGCAACTTGAGAAAAGCCAAGAACAGATAACATTACCCAGTAATTTCCTATCTTATGCTTTATAAACAAGGGGTTGCTCACTCCAGGAACTATATTTAAGCTTTAGTTTTTGGGGTTTAGGAGGTAAAAAGGTACCTAGGTTATTTTAGGTTATGTATTTAAATATATGCTCTGCTTTACCCCCCCCCCTAATGTGCAAATATACGGCCAAAATTTGTTTCTAAACTATTATATTTTTATCCTATTTTGTTTTATTCCACTAACATTAACCAAACTTCGCTTCTCGCATGTTCCCCAGATATTAGAACAATACCTTTTTTTCTTGCATTGCTTTAGTATAACAGTGTGACATCCTTTTCACTGGTAAATACCCATAATTTTTTGAAGGCCTATAGGATATATATTCTGAAAATTCAATCCATTATAATTATTGTTGCTGGTTTGCCTGTGAGTCCAGGCAATTTGATGTTCATATGTTAGTCCTAAAACTCAGCTGCCCTTGCTTGAGACTATAGGCAAGCAGACCTTATGTCACTTGTTTACCTGCAAATCCAATTTTACTACTGATGATGGTCACTGTATATGTGACCGAAATATCTGGTATTTTTAGTAAAATTCATTATATACTGTTTATTAAAAAGGATTTTATCCTTATTTTGATCTTTTATTTTATTGTCACGGAAAGGCAGTGTGGTCTCTGAAATTATCTACTGTCTGAGCTTATAAACTGGGTTGCCTGTCTAAGACTTTACGCAGGTAGACCCTATGCCACTTGTTTGTACACAAGGCCAGGCAACTTTTCAGTCAATCAATTTTCAATTAATTCTGTTTTATTGTAACTGTCTTGGCTTATAAATTGGGTTTTCTGACTGAGGACTGCAAGTCCAGGTGACTAAGTGGTCATGTTAATCCTAAAATTTGGTCAAAATGCCTTAGACTCTAGGTGGACAGGCCTACTTGGAAAGTCTACTTGAATTACAATAGAGATGACTAAGATTTTTGGGCTGACTCATAACAGACAGTGTCCACAGAACTTGCTGATGAAGAAGCATCCTAAGCCCAATTTTCCTGGCCACATAAATTTTCAGGTAGGTTGACTAAGTTTTAGGATTGATATGTGACCACCAAGTTCCCTGAACTGCAATTGGAACTATGAAAAGCTATCTGTATGACTTTGTTGTTTTCTCGATCAATATATACCAAATCATATTATTGAGTTAGGACTAAAGTAAATACACCATTCGATGCCTTTTTTTATGCTGATTACGAATATAATAAATTTCAGCCCCCCCCTATATATGCCAATTCAGGGTTAGGTTAGGTAGGGTTAGGTTAGGTATAGCCTATTTAGGGGGGGGGGCTGAGATTCATTTCCGATAGAAATGCTTATTATATTCGTAATCAGCATAAAAAAAGGCATCGAATGGTTTATTCACTTTATTTGAAACTCAATAATATGATTTGATATATATTGACCGTTTTCTCTATGTATCAGTGGGGTAATGTAATTTCTTTTGTATGACATTTTGGTGGATCATATATTAAATAAGAAAACCAAAAATTATGTTTCTCTTTAATAATTTGATGTTTAAAAAGTCACACAGAAGACTTTATATCATTCTCCATGTTTAAAGGAAACACAATATTATCTATTGTTTTGACTTTATAGTGCTTTGTATGTAAGATTAGATGCCTGGTTTTCATTCAGTTTCTATTCTGTCTTTTTAGGGTAAAGTTCAAAAGATGAGATTTTCGTGTTTTTTTTTCTTTCTTTTTCTTCTTTTTTGTTTAACACTGAGGAAGACTTGGCGAAGGTCCTTGTCGAAATATTTGCTTATTTCTTCTTCTTCATGGTTCGCCACTGGCTGACAAAATCCTCGTTTTTTCACCCTTTTTGATTTTCTTTTTCTTCTTTTTGTTAGTTTCTTTCCTCTCTGAGTTTCATTTGTCATGTACAGCAAGTGTGGTCTAAGAATGTATTTACGTCAAGCTTACGGGGAGCATTGGATCAATACTGTTTTAGATTTTTTAAATTGTGTTAAAAAACATGCAAATCTTATTTGTCAGTTTAATTTCTTAGAAACTGGCAAAAGACATCGAATTCTTCCACCTTCTTTACGTTTCAACTTACATTTAGGCACACAATCTGAAGGCCTGTCAATTCAGAGAATGGGTTTCAAAACTTTAACACATATTTTAAAAGACTATAGATCCAGAAGATACGTCCTTAGTACTAAAATACTAAATTTAAAATCCTTATTATATCAGATTTTGTCCCCTCAAGATTTTCACCAGATTTTACAAATTTCACATAAGTCTTTCAGACACATATTCCATTTAGCAAAAACTCGTTTATCGAAAAAATTTTCAAAACTGGAATTTCAACAGTTTCAACAAACACGGATTTTCCTTTTTAGATTTTGTCCAGGCCCTCCATTGGAAAATCTATCCTCTAAGGTTTTTACATCCAAGGAGCTAAGTATTCTTTCAAAAGGACCAAAATTTGCAATGGCTCAAATACGTAAATACATCAGAAATTATTACGGTCGTGGAGTCTGCTATTAGCTCTCATGGTGAAGTCAAAAATCCAGACCTACTCAGAGGTGTAATTGTAAAGAGTATTCTTGATTATAGGCCATCTTTGTCACTTTCAACTCAATCAAGGGAAGAAATTAAAATCCTCCGAAACTTAAAAAAACAAAACAAAATACAGTGATTACGAGAGTGGACAAGAGAAACATAGTTGTAATTATGAATTCTGCAGATTATGAATTAAAAGTTAACACCCTTATAATGGATAAAAATATTTAAAAAGAAATAAAATTGATCCTACGGATAAAAACACACAGCAGTTGAGAAAAGAACTAGGAATTTTAAAAGATACTAGATTAATCACCCCTCAAATGTACAGAAAAATTTTACCCCAACAGTTGTTCAGCCCCAAAGTTTTATGGTCTGCCTAAAATCCATAAGAAAGATATTCCATTACGTCTGATTGTAGCATGTTATAGTTCTCCAGCTACGGGTATAGGAAGTTTCTTAGCCACCATTTTAAGGCTCTTTTAAACACACAGAAATCCTATATAAAAAAAAACTACGTAGATCTTGTTAAGAAGTTAAAAAATCAAAGTACAACAGAAAAAATTATTTTATCTAGTTTTGATGCAGTTTCTATGTACACTTCATGCGATGTCAATAAATGTGAGAGAGGCCTTACAAAGACAATTAGAGGAAAATTCAGCTTGGTCGGATTAAAAAACTTTGGAAATTGATACAATAATGACCCTTGTCCGTCTTTGCAACAAGTTCTCCTCGTATTTTAAATTCTGAAAAAAATTTTCCTTCAAATAATGGGCTTATCCATGGGCACTGTCTTGTCTCCTTATTTGGCAAATTTTTACATGGATTTCATAGAACAGTCTGCTTTGAATAGTTTCCACTTAAAACACTCTATCTGGTTTCGTTTCGCTGATGATATCCTTTCTGTTTGGGAACATGGACAAGACTCTCTAAGAGATTTTTTGGCACATTTGAACTCTTTTGATTCGAATCTCCAGTGCGCAATGGAACTCGAAGATTCAGGTAAGCTGCCTTTCTTGGATGTTTTGATTATAAAAACTACTCCTAGCCTTGAATTTTCTATATACAGAAAGCCAACTCATAATGATCGATATCTACATTTCTCTTCCCATCACCCTCCTTCTGTGAAAAGAGGGGTAATAATTTCTTTAGTCGACAGAGTTTTAAAAATTTGTTCCCGTAATCATATAAATTCTGAATTAAATTATGTCAAGGATATTCCTTTCTGCAATGGTTACCCAATCAAACTTATTGAAAATATCATAGATAGACGATAGAAAAAAGATAAAAGAACAGAATAGAGAGCTTGTCCCCCTTGATTCAGTTACCCTGGCAATTGAGAAAAAAACTTTCATCGGTTTACCATACATCCCGAAACTTGGCGGTAAACTTTGAAAATTTTTTCAAAAACATAATCTCTCTGTTTCTTTCCAAACCGAACGAAAAGTTAAACACTTTTTCAACTCAGGAAAGGATAAAACTGACCCTGTACTGGGTAGTGGTGTCTACAGAATCCCTTGTTCTTGTGAGAAATATTACATTGTTAGGACCCATCAACAACAAGGTGAACTTTTACATGAGCACAAAATTTCAATAGATAAGTCCCCGAGATTAAAAAATAACAATGACAACTTTGATTCGGCATTGGCTTCGCATATTTTCGTAAATCTGACCCATCTGGTTCTTTTTGACGAGGCAACCTTAATATCAACTATAAATGGCTTACCACAAACTTTTAAAGAGGTAATTGAGACAAAAAAAATACATGAACCAAAATTTAGCAATAATTAGAGATACTAGAGATATTTCATTGTGCCCAATTTGCGACGGTTTAATTTTGAAGGACTAAATCAATATTTTCCCCCGGTATAACTTAAAAGAACCTATTTGCATATCAAATGAAAACCGAAACTGTAGACCAGCTAAAACTATTGCAAGGCAAAAGATTCTTGCTCTGTCATCTTGGTAAATTCTTTTTCATTTATTCCTTCCTGGTTTTTATTCAGTGTCTGTTCTGTCTTTGTAGGGTAGACTTCGAAAGGTTAGATTTTCGTTTTTTTTCTTTCTTTTTCTTCTTTTTTGTTTAGCATTTAGGACGACTTGGCGGAGGTCCTTTTCGAAATATTTTCTTATTTCTTCTTCTTCATGATTCACCACTGGCTGACAAAATCCTCGTTTTTCACCCTTTTTTATTTTAGTTTTTTTTGTTAGTTTCTTTCCTCTCTGAGTTTCATTTGTCATGTATAGTCATGAGTGTCATGTCATGTATTTGGTCTAAGAATGTATTTACGTCAAGCTTACGGGGAGCATTGGACAAATAATGTTTTAAGTTTTTTAAATTGTGTTAAAAACATGCAAATCTTATTTGTCAGTTTAATTTCTTAGAAACTTGCAAAAGACATCGAATTCTTCCGCCTTCTTTACTTTTTAACCTACATTTAGGCACAAAATCTGAAGGCCTGTTTATTCAGAGAATGGGTTTCAAAACTTTAACCCATATTTGAAAAGACCATAGATCCAGAAGGTACGTCCTTAGCAATAAAATACTAAATTTAAAATCCTTATTATATCAGATTTTGTCCCCTCAAGATTTTCACCAGATTTTACAAATCTAACATAGATCTTTCAGACACATATTCCATTTAGCAAAAACTCGTTTATCGGAAAAAAATCTCAAAAGTTGAATTTTAACAGTTTCAACAAACACGGATTTTCCTTTTTTCACCCTTTTTTATTTAATTTTTCTTTTTGTTAGTTTCTTTCCTCTCTGAGTTTCATTTGTCATGTATACGCAGTGTGGTCTAAGAATGTATTTACTTCTTCAAAAAAACTCAGAATTAAAAATGGAACTGTTTCTCTTCTTCAGCAAAATTCAGAAGATAACTTTAACTTTTCTTCACTTCATTGAGAAAACTTATAATTAAAATGAATCTTTTTTCTTTTTTTGGAGCAAAATTTAGAATCAAGTATAAATTTTTCTATCTTCTATGGTAATTTTCAAATAGAACTTGAAATTTTTCTCTTCTTAGAGAAAATTCAGAAATTATGTGGAACATTTTTTCTCTTCCTTGGAAAAATTCAGAATTGAGCTCTAACTTTCTTTTCTTTCTCTTCCTTTTGAAAATTCAGAAGAGAACTTTAAATTTTGCTCCCTTCTTCGAGAAAACTCAGAATTAAAAGAGGAACTGTTTAAATTAAAGTGGAAATTTTCTCTTTTTGGGGCAACCTGAAATTTTTATTCCATTCATGGAGAAAATTCAGAATGAAAGTATAACTTTTTTGCTATCTTCTACGGATAATTTCAGAAAGGAACTCAGAGAAAAATTTAACTGTTTTTTCTCTTCTTTAACAAAATTCAGAAAAGAACTTGAACATTTCTTTGCTTCTATGAGAAACACAGAATTAAAGTGGAACTTTTGTCTTCTTATGGAAAAATTTAGAATCGAAGTATAGCTTTTTTATATCCTACGGAAAAATTAACACAGAGCTTTAAATTCTTTTTCTCTTCTTTGAGAAAATTCAGAACTGAATTGGAACTTTTTAATTTTCTTTGGAAAAATTACAATTAAACTGTAACTTTTTTCTATTCTTAGAGAAAAATTAGAAGAGGACTTGAACTATTCTTCGTTTCTTTGGGAAAACTCAGAATTAAAGTGGAACTTTTTCTTTTCTTTGGGAAAAATTCAGAAGGGAACTTTAACTTTTTTCACTTCTTTGAGAAAACACAAAATTAAAGGGATACTTTTTCTCTTCTTTGGGGAAAATTCAGAATGGAAGTATAACTTTTTCTATTTTCTACGGAACAAAAATTATTTCTTATTTTGAGAGAACTCAGAACTGAAGTGGAAGTTTTTTTTTACTTTCTTTGGAAAAAATTAGAGCTGAACTTTAACTTTTTTCTCTTCTTTGAGAAAATTCAGAATAGAACTTGAAATTTTCTTCACTTCTTCAAGAAAAACCAGAATTGAAAATGGAACTGTTTCTCTTCTTGAGCAAAATTCAGAAGAGAATTTTAACCTTTCTGTACTTCATTGATAAAACTCATAATTAAAATAAATATTTTTCCTTTTCTTGGGGCAAAATTCAGAATCGAAGTATAACTTTTTCTATCTTCTATGGTAAAATTCAAATAGAACTTGAAATTCTTTCTCTTCGTAGAGAAAACTCAGAAATCATGTAGAACGTTTTTTTCTCTTCCTTGTAAAAATTCAGAATTGAACTCTAACTTTCTTTTCTCTCTCTTCCTTTAGAAAATTCAGAAGACAACTTGAACTTTTCTTCACTTCGTTGAGAAAACTCTGAATTAAAGTGGAACCTTTTCTCTTCTTGGGAAAAATTCAGAAGAAAAGTATAACTTTTTCAGCCTTCTAAAGAAAAATTCAGAATAGAACTTGAAATTTCTATCTCTATAGTGAGAAAATTCAAAAGAGAACTTAAAGTTTTCTTTACCTCTTTTAGAAAACTCAAAATTAAAGTGGAACTTTTTTCTCTTCTTTGAAAAAATTTAGAATTGAACTGCAACTTTTGTTACAACTTTTTTCTTTTCTCTTAGAAAATTCAGAAGAGAACTTGAACTTTTCGTCACTTCTTCAAGAAAATTCAGAACTAAAAGTGGAACTGTTTCTATTTTTGAGGTAAAATTCAGAAGAGAACTTTAACCTTTCTTAGCTTCATTGAAAAAAGGGATATTCCTTGGTTTTGAAGGTAGGGCTGTAATTGTCCTAGAAAAGGTTTCGGACCATGGAGATACCAATGGTGCAATTTTTATTTCAATTCACCTTAAATTTCTTTTTACAATAAATTTGTACTTTTAAGATGAAACAAAACAATAGCTACCATTCCTGATTCAGCGTGAGATTGCAATTTCTTATCAGTTGGCAGTTGTTTTTTGAAAACGCGTTTTCAACTTTTTATTAGTATGGGCTGTGGTTCACTCTTCACTAAGTTGCAGCTACCGTTGTAACCATGATGCCAGTGACGAAATATATATTAACGACTGAAATATTCTCCAAAGTTTCTACTACATAGCAATTTTCATGAACTTACTTTTCAAACCAGGGGCTTGGAAATTATTGAATTAATGGCCTAGTGGAGGGACAGCTCACTATTTTGTTTTTCAATCAGTACTTTTTCAGAATTTTTCTAGCTTACTTTTTACTATCAAGCATCTAATAGCATTTGAAGAAAAGTTTTTCATACCAAGTAACATTGTTCACAGGTTTATACCTGGAAATCTTTCACTTGTTTTGTCTTTTTTACCAATGAAATCGAAGTCGCAAGATTGATGTAAGAAAAATAGACAGGCTTCCTCTTAGTCGCAGCGATAGCTGCAACCTAGTAAAAAGTGAACCACGGATCGTAGTAACCAAACATTAAAAAAAAATTGTAAGAAATCTGTCTAGTGAGAAAAACTGCCAGTTGAATCTGATTCAGGATTTGTAGCTATTATTTTGATTAATATTAATGGTAAAGCGTTGTTTTTCAAACAAAATTAAAGTAATTTGAAAAAGAGCCTGAAACCTCTAAAAAAATGCATTGGATCAAAATAAAAGTAGACAGCTGAAACTGCCATTGTCAAACGACCAACACAGGAAACTTAAAGCCCCCGCCTTGAAAAACAAGGAAAATCACTTTTTTTCTATGGGTAGCACTCATGGGTAGTAGGTGTATTTCCCCCCAGAAAATTTACCCTGACAACAACCCCTCCAGAAAATTCACCCCCAGAAAAATCCACCAGTGAAAAATCTCTAAGAAAATCCACCGTGCCAAGTTCTCTCATCTAAGTACTACCGGAAGATTACCCTAGGAAATCCCCTCCCCCCGTGGAAAAAAGAAAAATTTTTGTATGTTCTACCTTTATTCCAAAATACAGGCAGAATTTCTGGTATAGAATATTTTACGGTATTTGTTTTAAGTAGTATCTATTGATTCAAACACAACCCTCTGACATTACGGCATCCCTGGCAAAATTCCAGCCCTCTGACGTCCCGACACACCCTCGCCTTCAAACGGTGAGATAGGGAAATTAACATTGGATTTCTGTGACAGTGATAGGAAATTAACATGGGGATTTAAAGTCATTCCTATCTCTTTTATCATAGGATTTCAAACGGAGCCCTGTGACATCACGACAGCCCAGTTTCCAGGTGGCAGACTTCCCAGGTGCTCTATTGTTTCTCTTATTGTTTTCTATTACCCCTATAGGAGTCTAGATGGCAAGTTTAGAATATATCCAGGTGTTCTAGTATTTCTTCAGTATTAAAAAAGAGTTCAGTGTGTCAACATCAAAATAGATGCTTACACATTACTGGATATTGAAAGTGTTGTCGAGATGGAACCTAGAGTGCCAAAAGTAGCAGGGGAAATTATAAGGGGTTGCGGACTAACCTTAGAATGGAATAAGATGTATACAGGATATGTTATATCATTAAGCAAAATCATGTCAGAAGAACAATCATGCTTCGCGGCTAAAGTGAATATAGTGCATATATAAAGACTACAAGAGAGATTAAATGTGTTAGCGAAATATATTAAAGAAAAGAAGCTATAGAAAACGGTTTTTTACTAGCAAATGTTAGTCTGTATTTGGCAGTGAGAGTGTTAAAATTGCTAGATTTGAGAACGAGAAAATCTTACGCAATCCGGTAAAATTGGAAAAATGTTCAATTTTAAATGATGACTTACTGGAATTATCTCTACAACAGAAAATATTTTTTCGAGAAATGCTTAAAGATATAATGGGAACGATTCCCCAACTTTGGACAATTGATGAAACTTTGTCGTCGTGTTCCAGCTGCTTTTACTCAATTTACAGATATATTACTTGGGACAAAAAAAGTTATATTGTGGTTTTGCTCTTATCCACTACTTAGACGGCCATTTTCGACGATATCATGTCTAAATATGTTTGTGAAGTCCTCGAACACATTTTTCTTGATGGTGATTCAGTTTTTTTGGAAGTGATACAGTCAACATTGAAAAATATTTACACCTGGTCATTATGCTTGTATACATTGGGCAGCTGGTCATCCTATGAGAATTGTACTTTTGCTGATGACTATAATGAAAAGTTTAAATTATTCAATCCATGTAAATTGATAAATGATATTCTATGCAAATTAAAGACTGTAAGTCCTGTATTGAAGAGATTTGCGACCCTCATAGTAGAGGTTTCTTATGCTCCAATTGTCACTATGACAATTGTGATCAATGGGAAAATACTTACCCTGGCATGATTGGAAAAAACCCTAAACGTGAGTTCAATTTATTTTTAAGAGACTGGTATCGTCGTGGCTTTAAATTGTTTAGGGAAGAAGAACCAGGTCTACGCTTTAATTGCTGGAATAATAAACGAGTCTAGTTCTTACATCATCTTTGTGAAGATACTTGTTACTTTGATTATAAACCTACAGACTTTTAATTGGCTGTTTCAGAAAGTGATTCTTCATATGAGAATTTTGTATGTGACATTGCTTTAAACAAGCAAGTTGAAACATGTGAATTTTATAATATGAATGCTAATGGTATTTTTGACTTTACAAAGAGATTTGATAAAAATGAAGTTACAATATATTGATGAAAATATGACCCTGACTTTGCATGTCAAGATGAATACATGTTTAATCCTTACGAGCTGCTGCCACTTATCGTTTCTGATTATTAGCATAACATAGAAGAAAAAATCTAAAAGGACACAGTGTTTTGTATATACACAAATTTTATTACTAAACAAATTTACATACATTTTTAAGGCATTTCAATTTTAGGGAACTTAAATTTATATTATAGAGGTAAGAAAGAGTGTATTCAATTAGAAAGTCGTTCAATCGAGGATTGTCGTCATAAATCTTGAGGATTTGACTGTAAGTATGTCCGCGACCTCAGAAAATAAAATATAATAGAACATGAGAACCACAGCTTTATGTTGATAGATCTTGTACCCGCTTCCAATTTTGAATAATAGATTTTCCACTCTGCTCACGATAGTTTTTAATGTAAGGTGTATAGAATGTCTACGGTGGGCCAAGAGGATCAAAAAATTCTATATTCTTTCGCTTGTATGTAAAGCAACTGGAATTCCCCTCTACAATTTATCCTTTGATAAATCCTACAGGACCCTATATGAATTGACAATACAATCCCTAGATCGAGGTTCACAATTACAAAGATTGCTCTAATAAAGCAAGATGCTCAAACTCCAAATTCCAAATCACACCCCGAAGACACCCCGTGCCAGAGACACCCCGTGCCAGAACCAGATGAAGTGCGCCCTCTTAAGCTCCAATAAGCACCCCTGCTACAGTTTCAGTTGTCCCAAAGCCAAAAAGGCCCTTTTTAAGCGTTGACTAGCGCCAGCACTCTGAAAATAGTGAAGTGCAACATAAATGGCGGAGTAATATCTACATTACCACTTTTAGAAAACCTTGGTAACAAATTTGGCATTGTGTGCGTGCAGGAACATTTACTGTCTGCTGAGGGACTCCAGATCTTACAACTAAACGAAAACGTATATGTGTTTGGCATTCCTTCTAAGAGGTCGGAAAGAGGTCGTCCCTCTGGTGGTGTTTTTATCTTTGTCCATGCCTCGATTCATGCCTCGAGATTTAAAGAAGCGAACTTTTATGTCCTGCTCGAGTCTGCGCCGAGTCTGAGGGTACTGAGAAACAGAGTAGACTTCACGTATGTTCATAATTCCGATTCCACGTCCTTGCTCGACTTTCTGCTCTGCTCTCCCGACTTGAGGACTCACGGTGACTGTGAGGTTGATATCGGCTTCTGTGTTTTTGTTCACCTTCCAGAGGCTAATACCTTCATTATTAATGACCTCTTGAATAATTCCCCAAATGATGCTCCAAAGGAGAAAAAGTGGTTCCAGAAGACTGAATGGGAAAAAGGTAAATTAGCCATGTTCAGGTCTGGGTGTGACGGAATCCTGGAAAAGATTAAAGTCCCTTTCCAGCTACTACTCCAAAGCTTGCCGATTGCATGTGCTGAGAAACAAACACTTCTAAGTATCTACTGTAGTGAACTAACTCACGCCTTACGCCGTGCAGAAAAAACCTGGTTCCTGCTGGTAAAGTGAGAATTGGGTCAGAAGTTCTACGATGGTCGGAAAACCCAGCTTTGGTTAATGCATGTCAACAAGCTAAAATGTGATATAGTATCTGGATCGATTCGGATCTTCCTAAACAAGGCGTCGTAAACATTGTTTGATTGTATACAAAGCGACAGTTCTCCAAATGTCTCGCCTTGCATTGCTCTCGTGTGGTTGATGAAAACAGTGAGTCGCTACGAGTTGATTCAAATAAAATTTGGAAATTCATCAAGAAGAATCGTCCTGCAAAACCGCCCAGTAATGAATCCGCCCCTAGTGAAAGTGAAGGGAATAGTTATTTCACGAGCGAGTTTGCTTCACCTGATCCTGAATTGGAGTACAAGTTTGAGAGAGATCTTGATCTCTGTTTAGAATCTTTGGAACCGGATTTTGGCCACGTAATAAGTGTGTCGGATGTTGAATCAGATATCCTTAAACTAAAAAAGAATTACTCTAAAGGAGTAGATAATATCTGTGGTATGTATCTGATTCTCAGTAGTGAACTGTTAACAGTACGTCTAGCACTTATGTTCCAAATGATTTTTAGTTGCAGTCTAGTGCCAGATCTTTATCACCCCGGTCATCAAGAAAGCTTGGTCATAAATTTCAGTCTGAGCGAGCTCCTTTGACCGATATGAGAGGCCTCAGCACAATTATTCACTAGACCAAAAATATCCTCCTCACTAACGCTTGTAGGTACGTGCCTGATTAGGCCAAAGAACATAAGACTGGACACTTTTGCTTCAATACTTGAGTCGGACTTAGAAATAGTAGAAAGGGGGGTACCAGCCCCACGATTCACCACTGCTGCCATCACGATTTGTCACGAAAGGGGAATTAATTTGTTGTTTCTAATGGGAATTATTGATCTACGAAAGGAGAATTAATTTGTTGTTTCTAAGGGGAATTATTGATCTACGAAAGGGGAATTAATTTGTTGTTTCTAAGGGGAAATATTGATTCAAAAAAGGGGAATTAATTTGTTGTTTCTAAGGGGAAGGTGGGGATGAGATATATTGATATAGGACTCAAGAGGGAAAATGGATTTCCGAGAAATTGATTGCGTAACCTAACCTAACCTCATGAGAACGTGACGGGAATCCATTTATGGGCATAGAATGACGTAATCGACTAGGACAAATGGATTTCTGAGAAATTGATCACATAATCGGTTGAACCCTATAAGGAGGTCATGACGGGAGTCCATATATGGGCATAGAATGACGTAATCGACTAGGAACCGTCATGACGTCATGACAGTTGTAATCGACTATTTCAGTACTGGTTTGTTGTGGTTTACCTTGTCAAAGTTACATTCTGTCGATTTTTCAAAGTTCATTTTGAATTTCCTTCATTGAAATGCAAGAGTTGGATTATTTCAGTAGTTGTTTGTAGTGGTTTACCATTTCACAGTTACATTTCCTTGATTTTTCAAAGTTCATTTTCGATTTCTTTCCTTGAAATGCAAGAGTTGGAATATTTCAGTAGTGTTTTGTCATGGTTTACATTGTCACAGTTAAATTCTCTTGATTTTTCAAAGTTCATTTCGAATTTCTTTCGTTGTAATGCAAGAGTTGGAATATTTCAGTAGTGTTATGTCGTGGTTTACTTTATCACAGTTACATTCTCTTAATTTGCCAAAGTTTATTTTGAATTTCTTTTATTGAAATGCAAGAGTTGGAATATTTCAGTAGTGGTTTGTTGTGCTTTACCTTGTCACAGTTACATTCTTTCGATTTTTCAAAGTTCATTTAAAATTTCTTTCATTGAAACGCAAGAGTTGGATTATTTCAGTAGTGGTTTGTCGTGGTTTACCATTTCACAGTTACATTCTCATGATTTTTAAAAGTTCATTTTCGATTTCTTTCCTGGAAATGCAAGAGTTGGAATATTTCTTTAGTGTTTTGTCGTGGTTTACCTTATCACAGTTACATTCTCTTGATTTTTCAAAGCTCATTTTGGATTTTTTCGTTGAAATGCAAAAGTGGGAATATTTCAGTAGTGTTTTGTTGT